>JMFS01001515.1:0-48522 GCA_000699545.1 Podiceps cristatus | reverse complement strand
AAGGGAAGGGAAGGGAAGGGAAGGGAAGGTATCAGGGTGTGTGGGTGCATATGTGTGTATTTTTTGTTTTTTTCTCCCTTAGCAATCACTAAGCTTGTAAAAAAATTTTCACCTTCCTGGATTTCCTTTCCCACTCAGTAAACTGCAAAGAAAGCGAGTTAATGTCAGCTAGATATAGGTGACAGCTATTTTGATTTTGCATTGTAAGTGGCTTTAATGACTTTTGGAAAGTATAGCAGAATGGAATGCTAGCTTCTTCAATTTAATAGAAATCATGTGATCATCCTCATTTTTGGTCCCTGACCTGTTGTAACAAGTTTGAATGCAATGCTTCATCTTTCTTTACCTACTGGGCTACCCATCAAATAGGAGATCAAATAGTCTGATTACAAGTAAATTAGTGAATAAATTATTACAGCTGCAGAAAAGCCCATGCAGACATCTGAGCCGAAGTGAAGGTATTGTTTCTTCTGTTTCTCTTCTTGGAAGAGAATTTTAGGCCAAAAGTTTAGCCTCAAGATTAACTTCACGTGAACCTGTATGTCCCACCCCACTCTTTCATTAAATATGAAAGGAAGAGTAGTGATGACAGGGAAATAATGAAAAACTAATTCCCAGGAAAGAATGAAACATTTCCAGCCAGAGCATCTATGTTTGAACATGGGACCTGGCATGTACTCAGCATACAAGAGAAAAACCTGAAAGCTGAGTAGCTTTGAAAAGGGTCACGTTGATACCTCTGGGGAAAGAGAACTTACGTACTGTGTTGCTTGCATCTTTCACACACAGATTCCTATCAAGATGGCTAGAAATGGAGGAAGCACTTTCAGGTATCAGGCAGTTCAGCTCTTTCCAGACCTGTGTCACAAAGACATCTTCAAGAAGGATGCCAGTAAGTTCCTAAAATTGGTATAAGTTCCATGAAAAAGGAACATTTATTTGGCAGTGTAAACTGGATGGAGATCACCAGATTTATTTCACATAGTTTACCAGGAAGCCAAAAGTTTATAGTAACTTGGTATGGCTAGCAGTACAGACTGAAATTAAATGTGCTGTAGAGATAAGAGACCTTAAATTATCTTCTCTAAGAATCTCTACATTCTCTATTTTATATAGATGGTGATTCATTCCACCTCTCACACATTTTGAGTAATATCATTTAGAGGCTGAAATCCAAACCAACTTTTTTCTTTCATATACAGAGAAGTGCAGCTCGACCTTCTGATACAAAAATGCTTTTTGAGACTTCCTCAGTGTGTATAGGTGTAAGTACCTTGTAAATAACTTTCAGGCAGGGCTTGAGGTTAATGTTTTGTGTGCCATAGTCTCAAGCTGTGATGGTCATAACAAAAAAATAGCAACCACTATCATCCACCACAGGTCAAAAACAGCAAATGCTCAACAATTCCTATTTCTTTAGTGACAACACAGATCTATGGACTTCTGTGTGCATCAGAGGGGCAAAATTTTTAACTAATAACACATAACTTTTGGGGGTATTTAGTCCATCTTGAAACTAAAACCTCTAGCAGTTAAACAAATTTTATGCACCTGGCTTAGCATGCTGTTGGCTGGCTGCAATCATACCGTATCATTACTGAAAATAGACGGGTTCTTACTCCGAAACTCCCTTGGAAATGATAAATTGGGTACTCTTAACTGACTCCCCTCTGTTGGCTGGGGTTGTTAGCTACCTAAGCGAGGTAGTTGGGTTAACTACCTAAATCTGGGTTGTGTGAGAGGACTCAGGTTTTAGACCACTGGTAACAATTAGATCACTGATAAGAGACACCCTGCCCCCCCTCCCAACTTGCCCCACTTCAGCTTCCCGAGTAGGGACATTCTGACAGGGGTCTTTGCCAATGAAAAGTACAAATGTAAGAATGTCCCTGTTCTACTCCACAAGCATGTTACCTGTGAATATTTTGGTACTTTGGGCCACAAATTTAATTTTACTACGGTTTTATAAAAACAACACAGCAACTAGAAATTGAGCAATATTATATTCTTTTGTTGCATTTTCACATTATAGGCAATAGAGTGATAAGACAAACTTGGATCTGATACAATTTTCAGACCCCTATCACTTTTTTGTCTATTTTAACATAGAACTGCATTTTTAATACCTTAACCTGATAAGCTGTTTGAAACAGAAATGCAGACATATGATCCGTAGCACAAATCACACTGTTGGGATTCAGCATCTGATTAAAACCCCGTGTTTCCTACACATCAGGAGTGTTCAGAGTTCTTGATTCTAGGCTTTTCCCAGCTGCATCTGGAAACTGGTTTTGTCTTTCACTGTCTCAGTAGCCGCTCGTTTAATGGTCACTAAGGTTGACCTTTATGTGTCACAGTGCCACTCAGTGGGGTAAAGAACGAGTTGCCTTTCTAGGAAATCATACTGTGTGTTTACAAGCAGCTTCTTGACCTTAACTGAAGGAGTTGGGGAGCAGCAGATAGCAATCTATTGTGCGAATTCTGCCGTTCTTCGTGCCAGACCTTCAAGCACTATACTGCCCTCAAATGTAAGGTCATATCTCTGCCCTACACCTAAGGAACAATAGAGATTTTCATGGATGTTGAGAAATACATGGTGCCTCTGTTACAATCAGGAATGTATCCTGTCCTGCTATGCAGGCCAGACAAACCCAAGACAGAAAACTGCATTCATAGCAGGAGTTCATGTAAAGCAGCATCAATGGGTGAGACAAATTTTATTTTTTCTGAAGGATCTCCTAAAAGCACAGGCAAATTTTAAGAGGCCCTCTTATGCAATGGGAAGAAATAGATTTGTTAGCTTCCTTCTCATGAGTTTAATGTACCACCTGGCAATACTTCCTTCTTGTTCCTTTGAATTGACAAATGTCTTTATCAGCATTTCTTATTAACTGCTTTAAGGGAGGGGAAAGGGTCCCAATTAATGGTTAGTCAGTTGAGAATTCTGTATTTTAATTGCATGTTGGAAATGGATATGAGGAATTAATGTCATCTTCCTCAAAACAAGCTGATTGCACAGCTAAGTGAATTGGAGATAGGAATACCAAGAAGTGCCCTTCAGCATCAGTATCCAAAAGCACAGCAGACCAGTCCTTCTGTACCTCAGTATTTTTTCTCCATGTATTTCCCTGTGAAGACTACTGAGATATCTATTAAATAACAAGATTAAACATCACCACCTGCCACATCACCACCAAAGCCCTAAGATGTTTTTACTTGACTCATGGACATCACAGATGCATAGAAAATAAATAAGGGTAAAGAAAACCAATTTGGAAAGAATGTTTAGAAACATCTTTCAAAGAAAGTCATGTGAGCACCAGCCAAACTTATAACTGATAGGTAGACAGTTTTGAGACACGTAATTTGCATAATGAGGATGAAAACAAGGAAGAAGATTTAAACATAATTTCATTACCATCTTATCATGATGACATTCCCAGAGCCTCAGTACTGTATGCAACAGCAACAGGTTTACAACACAGAAAATCTAGATATTATAGAGAATCGTTAATGGGAGGAACAGGAACACACATTTCATCTTCAGATTACTAATTCAAATCCAGACTCAAGTTCCTTAGAAGTCATTAAGATGTGGCAGTTGTCTCAGCCTGTGTGCTACAGGACAACAATTGACACAACAACAACAAAAAAACCAAAACCCTGCCAGAGCTTAGAGAAAAATTGCGTAATGCCTCTCTTCTCAAGGTATTCTCTGAGCAGAGAGCTACGGGTACTTCATACTTCAATCATGCCCCAGTGTTAGTATACCAGTACTTTTCATACAGCCACTAACTTTGCAATCAAGCCAAATAGCAATACAATTCATGTGGCAGTGTGTGCACTTTATTGCTCACAATTCCCTTCTGTTAGCTTTACCCAGTAAAGTGCTGAAAGCATTTTTTCCTGTTAGTTCATATTTTCAACATGTCCTGTTTTGAATTCTCAATTTAATCCTATTAGTCCAATTTAATTTCTTCAAAATCAACCCCCTTTTAACAGTTTTCAGTTTGTAACACCTTGGTTTATGGTAGTTAGACAATAAAGAACTACTAAACAGAAGTTTTTCTCTATTGGAGAAATTTAACAGGAGAGAGGTCATTATCTAATACTGTTGTGAGCTTTACTATTATTTTGCCACGACATTTTACGTTTTGCATAAAGTGAAAGCTATCCACATCTCACAAATATGGTGCAATATACCACTTCATTAATTGCACAATCTGCAGCCCCATAGCGTTTGACCGCACAGGGTTATGCTCTCTGGTCACCTGCTTGAGAAGGCAGAGAGCTGCAAAAGGCATGTCAGATAGAAAAATACAAGCAATGCATACAATGATGCCTATTCAGTAACTCTAGGTCATCTTCCGTAAACTTGGATGCCTTAAACTAACGCAGCCAGTGGGCATGCCTTAAGTGAATATGGGTAACTCCCACATAAGCCCAGTCTTCTTTTTACTGGTTAATGGAGCAACTGTAATACATGCACATGCAATGTTGTAATTGTTAATGAGTCAGCTAATGCTATTATAGACTCACCCTGTACTGTGTTGGGGTGTTTTTGCCCAGTGCTTCCAGTTACTGGAATGTGGGGATGAGAAACGCAGATTTCCACACTTTAGCTTGGTTCTAAGAGGGGAAGGGTTCACGAGTTTTATGCCTGTGTGGTACAACTCTTGCAAACTAAATTGCATCTGTGATTCTAACACTATCTGCAAGGCAGATAATCCCACTACTGTTAATTAAGAGTTAATAGTACTGAAGGCCTTTAGGAGGCTGATTACACTTACATTGGATTTTAAAACTGCCAAAATGCCTTAGGTGCATAAGCGTCGCTGATCATTCCGCTCCCTGTTTTTGCAGCAGTTTTTGACTGGTATGTGCAGGTGTTACCAGATCAAACCTCCACTGTTATGTCAGAAAAGAAGGCACTAACTGACACCAGTGGAGGCACGAGGAGAGAATATCACAGCAGAGATGAGTATACTGCTTCTCCTCTTACATCAAACTTACACTGCCTTCATACTGACTACACTGAAGTTCTTCCAGCTGCACATGGATATGAGTAATACAATGACCTCGAACCACACAAATGATGCAGATTATTGGGAAAAAATAACATGGGGGAAAAAAATCCAATTTGACGACAACACTAGACCCTGCATTTTTATCTCATGGGTGGCCTAAGTATGACTGGTCATCTATTTCTTTGATAGCTAGTTACTTAGGTCCTCTCATAGCTGGCAGCTGCACTGCAGCTTTTGCACAGGCTCTGAAACCCTTGTGATATTTCAGCCATTCTAGCAAATTCACATTTTCAATAATAAATAATGTACCCCTATAAAGTCACCTGAACACCCTGAGAGAATTATAGCCTTTATTATGTACAATTGGGGGTATATTAATCCTTACATTGAAAGATTTTTTTAGTGACCTGTCGGAAAGTTAGATAAATTATCAGAAATAGCAAAGTAAAATTACACTAAATGTCCTTTAGTAGAACCATTGAAATGCCCTCTGCAAAATATGGGATTGTTTAGTTAGAGGAAGAGAATCCAGGGACAGACATGATCATTTTTTGTGGCATAGCTCTGAGGCTGATTACTTGAGTCAAGTGACCAATCTGGGAACTGTGAACCTCTGGACAGTCATTTTCTTGCTATTACTAGTGGCTGTTTTAACCTACTCACCTATTAATCTACCATGCATTTTCACTTGATTTATGGAACTTTCCTTATAAGAAACATTTGGTAGAATGGTACCTTTACTCATTCTAAACAAGTCCTTTGCCTAAATCCATCTGAACACATGGGAAATGCCTTCCGAGCAACAGAAATAAAAAGGGTGGAGGGGAGGAAGCTCGTTTAACACAAATATTGCAATATAATTGAAATTATATTAAAAAAAGTAAATGATTTCTTGTGAACTTGTTTAAAAGGGTCAGAAATGTGTTTGAGCTGTACAAGATTAACCTTTACTCGTTTGGGAAAATGCAGACTTCAACAGCAATCCTCTGCAGTGGTTGCACTTGCTAAAAGTTTAAAACAGTAATTTTTTCCCAAGAAAGGTCATCTTGAGCTAAAATGTCAAATAAATTATTTAGATTACTGAATTAGAAAAGTGAGGATCTGACAGGCTGAATTTTTTATGCACATTAGCCACAGTCAGGGTCTCTATATGCTCTTTCTATTAAGTGCACCCCCTCTTTCCTTAATAAAAATCTCTCCATTTATTCCAATATATTCTCCTTAAGATGTATCTTAGCATCTAAATAGCTGGTCCAATTTTATTCTTACTTGTGCAAAACAGGAACCACTTTATTTGACTGTTGCTCAGCATTTTTCCAGTATAAAACTGATGTAAGAAAGAGAATCTTACCATTAGTTTGTAGGGGAAATTAAGTGACCAAAAATTCATCTTTAAAGCCTCTATGTAGCTAGTAAATCCTAGATCCTAGCAGAAGAAATATTTTTAAGGAGAAGGAATGTTTTGAAGGATGGAAAATTAAAAGGATTGAAATGGAAAGGGAATAACTTTTAAGCAGGTGTTACGTTCACGGTTATGTCCTAGAGTTTTTATAGGGCAAAATATAGCTATAACTAATTACTAGAAAATTGAAGAGTCATCTTCACATGTAGGTGCTCACACACAGATTTTACCCCATGGGTTCGCATCCACATTTCCCCTTTCTCCTCATATTCATAACTACTACTGATAATTATTTGAGGCAGCACAAAAGCCTCTGTCCAAACTTGATGTCATACGAATCAGTCAAATGACAACAGTAGTAAAACTTCCCACTTCATTTTCCAAAACCAATATTTGCTCAGCACTGGAGAGGTCATTCTATAAAACAATTCTACATTGATAGTAAACCCTTCCTACTTTGACTTCTACTGTGATTTTTTTTTCCCCACAGACTATGTGCACAGTGGAGCAAATTAACTTCTCAGTCTGAGGCAGCCAGTAAAACGCTGGAGGTGCAAGGCATGACAAAAGGGGAGATACTTTCAATTTACCAGCAAAAATAACCTCTCTCCATCCTTTCAAAGTCCAACACATAAGGTGCCTAATCTCAGCCCCGACTTTGCTGATATCCAAATACTCCTCAGTAGTACAGTGTCATAGTAAGTTTCCTTATAAGCCTTATAGTGCGTGCAGGTAAGGTACACAACTGTGTGTGAACGTAGAGGCGGTGTAGCTGCCTGGGAACTCACGAGGCAGCGATCTCCGAAGGGATCTTGTCTTATTCCGTTCCTAGGACCCAGGCCCCCCCAGCATCACTGATAGGGAAGAGCACCAGCAAAGCCGAGCTGTGCACCCTGGAAAGAACTGAAAGAAGAACGCTCGTGCTAGCATTTATCCGAAGTACAGGTAATACAATTGTGTGTGTGTGAGTGATTTTGTGTGTACAATCGCACGTAGTCAGATCCCCTTAAATGAGATGACGGCAGGAAGAGCTGCCCCCATGCACTTATGCCCACTGATAGGGAAGAGCACCAGCAAAGCCGAGCTGTGCACCCTGGAAAGAACTGAAAGAAGAACGCTCGTGCTAGCATTTATCCGAAGTACAGGTAATACAATTGTGTGTGTGTGAGTGATTTTGTGTGTACAATCGCACGTAGTCAGATCCCCTTAAATGAGATGACGGCAGGAAGAGCTGCCCCCATGCACTTATGCCTTATGTACTTTTTTTTTTTTTTTTTTTTTTTTTAAACCTTGGTTTTTTTTTTTTTTTTTTGTTTAACACCTGAGATTTTTGTGTTTCTTTTGCATATGAAACATCTGGCATGTGCAGGACAAACTTCCTATCATTCTAACCTGAGACTGACCTGTTTTAACTTTCTGTCTTGCAGTGGCACCAAAGGTACTTAGTCATTTGTGCATCACTGAGAAGAGGGATTTAGTGAATAAGACAACCATAGACCTTACTCCTTGGCGATTCCTTCTTTGACAGGGTAAATCCCCCACAAAAACAACATTAATAGAGCATGACGATTTGAAGAATAGAGCCCTAACTGTTGACATTTCTGTTGTCAAGCCAGGTATTATGCTATAATAAAGAAAAAGAAATATTAAAAGAATTGTGTAAAGCTCCCTGGAATTAAGTTTCTTGATGCTGCATTACTGTAAAGTCTATTAGTACTTCTCCCACTCAGGGGTCTTTCATCTTTCCTGTTATGAATCCTTCTTTTCAGGACTTGATCATAATTTACCTTTGTCAGGTCAAAAAAGTAGAAGTTGTAATTTGTTATACAGTGTAAAATACTCAAGGGTCCTTTTAAGAGCTAAATTTAGGCATAAACTGTTTCTTTTTGAAAATGTTTGTACATTACTCACCTCTGATTGCAGTATTTGCAATGTGAGGTAAGACACTGGGGAAAAGGGGGAAGAATATATTTGGTCGTAACTTCAATTTGAAAATTAACAAACAGAAGAAAGTTCTTAAGTTTTCGAAAAGGTAGAGCAAGTTAGAAAATTGAATCCTGAAAATGTGAGATAAGCCAGTACATAACTTTCCCAATGGTTTTCACAAGCAGCTTGGACAGATCTGGACATCATAGCTTTTGATTATCTCTGCTGTGTGAAATACTCATGTTTGCACAGTTTAATGTCTTCTTAGCTGTTTCGTAGGTAAAATACTTCAATGGTAAAGTGTTCATCATATGCAATACAAACATTTTTGGACCACGATCATTAGCACAATCAAAATAAAGATACTGGTTTTTCACTGCTTTTTGGTTTTTTGCTTTCTTTCTTTTTTTTTTTTTTTTTTTTCTTCATTCACAATATGATTGTGGATATGCTCTGATCTACAATATTTGAGAACATTTCTTCCCTTCCTCCTTTCAGTGATTTATGTGCTTTTTAATGCTAACATTGTTGGACTACATTGATTCTGCAAACTTTAAGACATCATTCTGCCAGAAACACTGTGACAGAAATGCTATTTTGTAGTGCAACACTGGCAAAGCAGTTCAGTCGCTGTTTTCAGGAGAAGTTTGTTGTCCAAAGTGTGTCTCAATTTCAGCTATGTAACAAGGCTGTTTCCAAGAGACTGCATAGACCGAACTGTGACCTGGTTTATTGACTCTTACCAAGATGGTCATTTTTTCTCTGAGGAAAAATCTGCCTAAGAGAACGGTCTTGATAGATTGCGATTTTATTTTGCTTCAACAATTTAAATTAAACTAGTACCAAAGTTCTGTGTGTCAGTCCTCTGAATTCCTTTTCAAATTAACACTGAAAAGAAAATCCATCCATCCATATATATGTAAATACGCAAAGCCAGCTGCCAGACAGTGACATTATCCACGGGCTTCTGTGGCCTTGCCATAGAAATGAATGGGAAACTCTTCTAATATTGCCAGGCTTGTATCATATTTCTGAAATAGGTGAGAGAAAGCAGCATCGTTCCAGGAAAAAAAGGAAGAGCATTTACCAATTGGAACATGGGCAGATGTCACTGATAGCAGATGGTTTCAAAACTCGCATTTTAAGAGAGCAGCTGCCTGACTGTGTTATATTTAAAAGGGCTACCCTTCATTGGAATATTGGATGAAATGCTTTAGTAAAAGGGCAGCTTTAATTACAAAAAGAGCAAAAAAGACTGGACAGATATAAAATCAGATATTGCTCTATTGCATCCCTTCCAAAGCTTTATTAGATAAAATATCAAAAAGATAGAAAGACTATTTGTGTCAAAGTTTGTAGAAAGAGGAGAGACGTACTTGCTCTGAATATTTTTATGTGCTAAATCCATATGGCTCTGTGATGCTATCTTAATTCAAGGATATTCTAGGACTGTTTAAAGAAAAAAGGTGGGAATTTTAGTCCTCACTGAAGCCTTTTCCAGTCATATGAAGATGAGAAAGACAAACGCAAAATCCTTCCTGAAATGGAATAATCCCATCCAACAGTATAGGTTGTGCACTGACTGGCAACACAGCACATCTGCAGTCTGGGGGCTCTGGTGGACCACGACCTGAACAGGAGACGGGGACGTGCCATTGAGGCGATACCACATTGACAGGTTTTTGTTGGCCAGAATGTAGTCGGTGGGCCAAAAGAAATGATAATTCCCTTCTGCCTGGCATCCATGAGACTGCACCTGGAGTTCCAAGTCCTATTTTGTGCCTTTGAGAATGAGAAACTGGAGAGAGGTCAGCAGAAAGCCACCAAGATTGGTATGGCACTGGAGTACATGGTATATACACATCTGTATATATGATTTGTATAGAAATATATAGAAGCTGAGGGGACTTGGTTTGTTCAGCTTACAGGCGAGAAGGCTGGCGGGATTCTGTTTGCAGTCTTTTGTACCTAAATCGGGGTTACGGAGAAGAGGGAGCAAGACTCTTCTCAGAGGTATGCATGGAAAGATAAATCACAACAACTGGAAGCAGCAGCAAGAGGAATTCAGATTAGATATCAGGGGAAAAAAGAAGTAAACCCTCAATGAGAGAAACTAAGCACTGGAATAGATTGCATAGAGAGGCCAAGCAACCTCCATCCTTGGGGATGTTCAAAACCTGACCACAAAAGGCTCCGAACAATCTTTAACTCTGAGTTAGCCCTGCTTTGAGTAGGAGGTTAGACTAGGTGACTTCCAGAAATCCTTTCCAGTCAGGTTTAAAAAGACTCAGAAGTATCTCTGCTGTCCTAATAATTACAGATGTAAGCTTAGTGACTGGACTAGGCTCAGAGAATTGTAAAAGTTATGATTCATCAAAACCAAAACTGCTTTTCTTAGTCCCAGTATGGAATTCCTTTCCAGATCAGAAGAACCTACCATTGGAAAAGTCATACTAAAATATTTGGGTACTCAGTATACAAGGTGATGATTTTAACCTATAGGTGGCCCTTCTGTTTCTTACTTGTCTTATGTCCTTGTCTATTTTTTCCCCCTTTCCTTATTTTTTTTTTTTTTTTTAAGTATTCTAAAAAATTTTTCACCACATCACAAGTCAGAATTCCTACATACTTGCCTTTGACATTTGATTACCATGAACTATGGTTAATAAACATAATAAATCTTAAACTTAGACAGCCAGCTTTGGGTATCTGAAGCAAATCTTCCACATAGTTCCAGCAAGACCCCTTCGCAGAGTATGCAGAAAACAAAACAAACAAAAAAAGGGACCAGAGTTTCTGAACCATCAGAAGTGGAAATAAGTATTTAAGCATAACTGCAATAAATTTAACAAGTGCTTCAGTGTTGTCCTACCAAACAATGACATTTCATTGAAAAAAACGGTAGTGAATTGGTGCTCCTGTTGCAATTCAGAACATTTTCTTCAACACTTGTACTCTATTGTATTTTCACAACAGAATTTCAGAGTTTTTTCAAATCTCTACTCAGAAACTTAAAATTTTGTAAGCTCAGCTGCATATGTCAGAATTCTTTATGAGTTCTCTGTGTGGTTGGATTATCCAAACACCTGAAGATCAGCAAGGAAAGTCGATGCCTGTTCAGCTTGTGATGTCAACATTTTAGTGCCTAAAACCACATGTCATTTAGCCAAAGATAAAGCATTTTTATGGATATTTGCTTGATGTGCTCATAGACTACTAACAAAAATTAAAATACATGAAAGTATCTGGCTTTGGTTTCCTGGGATCTGGCATGGTATATTAGTCAACAACTCATTTTGTGATTTGTATTTTTCAGCAAAGAATGGACCTTATTTTAAGAACATTACAACCATATTTTAGTAAAATGCTCACATGCATTGATGCGGGCATATTTAACATATGATGCAGACACATGTTCTTAATCTCTCAAAAAATCCCTATAGTCTTTTTGAACTTTGTCCTGGAGATAAGGACTTGGCCGCTGTTTTTGTCTCTGTTTCTTGGTTACAATTATAATCATAATTAAATCGCTACCTAGATAGATACCCTGTAAGTGAACGTATCCCTTACATTTTTCTGTTAAGTGGTTAGTACATTTCTGAACACAGACATGAGTCCCTAATGTCCAGTTAGCTGTATAAACCTCTTACACAGCTTGGCTGGCGTACGCCTTGAACAACGGATTTTGAATTCTACATAATTTAGTTTTTTCCAAAGGCTAATTAAAATCAATTCCATGGCATTTCTCTGCTGTTAGAAAAGATGCCGGGGGTAGATGTTTCAATCATTAGCAATATGGTGCTGCTGGATTAGAAACAAATTTCCAAATAGCATAGCAATGACAGTTAGTCTATGATAATCCATGAAACTGTTAATGAACAAAACCTGTTCTGCCTCTATACCTGAATATTTGTTGATGGCATCTGAAAATGGAGATGTCAAAAAGCAGTATTTATGTTATATTTTAAGACTGTGTTCATTTATTTTAACTATTCAAATTTAATAATTTTCTGAATTTCACAGAGAATTCAGACCTTATAAATATGGCCTTACATAATTATTATGTCTATAAAATATTTCAGAATTTAGTTCTAGAGGTAAAATACTGTCATTCATTCTGGTTACATCTAGAGTCACTCAACTTCTGTTTAGATGTTGCTCCCATGTTTAGTCCTTAAGCATTTTAAGTTAGGCTGATTGATCCAAATTCTACTCTTACTTTACACAATGTAAACCTAGTCTGAGACCAGCATGAAAAGATTCCTGAAAGCCTATAGAGTCATACTTAAAATCATTGGATGAAATGGAGCTGAAATCCTTTCTTCATTGAAGGTCAATGACTTTTGCCACTGATAAAGCTGAAGTGAGGTTTTTACTTCAGGAGCTGGAGAAACGGAGATGCAAATGAAAAGAGAGCAAGCAAGAAGACTTTAATAAAGTATTTCAGAGAGCAGAAGTATGATCAGTAGAAATGAGTATTTGTAATTGAGTAAGAGTCAGTGCAGCACAGACATCACAGCCTAAATTCTTTTTCCCTTTGTGTCTTTTTTCACAGTAGGGTTGCTGTTCGCCTAGCCTTTGAGAAGGGGCTGTCATTACCTTTCATGTGAAATTATTGTAGTTAGAAGCACACAGCTGAAACAGAATCTTATTATTTCTGAGTTAAACAACTGTAAATGTAATTGATGTACACCACATAGAAGTAAGTCCTTGTTCTAACTGATTTGGCACAAGAACTTGCACCTGAGTCCCTTAATTCTCAGATTACTGGATTATTGGTTATTACGGGGTTGTTGCATTTTATCCCCATCTATTAGACACAAGAAGCCTTCCCAACCAAAACATGATTAAATATGATGGATTCCCATCAGCTCTAGTTTACAGACATCAATATTTTTCATTAAAAAGAAAAGATATTTCCAGGTGATTAATAACTAGCTCTTTTGATAAAAACAAACACAAGTATCTACTCTTCTTCCCCCCAACCTGTTTTTGCTAGCTATTACATTTTTTAGTATCTATATTCAAGAAGAGCATGAAAAATCCAGAGCTTTTAATTCAAAAATATATTTTAGAAAAAATTATCATATTATTTAGGTACACATAATATGTCAGTGATGACATATATGAGACAAACCCATGTTTTTTACGGTCTTCCTTTCTTAAAAGGTTACTACCACTCTCTCTTGTCTGATAGACATGGTCCTTATAGAGTAGGATCCATTTCACAGAGTAATTTCCTAAATGAATTATGGGAGACTGTGTCAAATGTGCTGCTAAAATGAAGTCAGATGACAATCACTGCTCTGCCCTCATCCACTGGGCAAGTTGTTTCATCACAGGTGGCAATCAGCTGGTCAAGCATGGTAAATCCACGTTGGTTCCTCCCAATCACCTTATTGCTGCTCATGGTCACGACGACAGCTTCCATGAGGGCCTGTTTCATAATGTGTTCAGGGACTGATTTCAGGCTGACTGGTCTGTTGTTTCCCAAATCTTCTCATTATGAGATGGATATATACGTGCACTTTTCCACTCATTCGGGACTTGCCCTGATCTCCATGGCCTTTCAAAGATAAAATGAAGTGACTTTGCAGTGCTGTCAGTCAGACCCATTGCAGCAGGTCCCATAGAATTGCATATGTCCAGAATGTATAGATTGCTCTTGACTCTCTTCTTCTCTCAGTGGTTCAATATTTGCTTTGCTGTTGCTTCTTGGCACTGCGGCTTGGAGGCTAGCTTTACCCTTGAACATCAAGGTACAGAAAGCGTTTAGTAGCTCTGCTTTTTCTGTACCATATCTAATTAGCCTGCCAGCTTCTACTAAGTTGTTCAGCAGTGGACCTGCACCCTGTACTTCTGCTTGCTGCTCACATGCTTATGCTTTTCTTCTTATTCCTGACATCTTTTGTAAGTTTGAGCACCAGCAGAGCTTTTGCCTCCTCCGCACCTCCAAGCAATATTTCTGTGTTCCTCTCTGGGAGTCTGTCCCAGAGTCACAGCTCAATACCTTATATTGGTATCTGGAACTGATACCTGTCTTTGATTCCTCATATTTTCAAAAACATAAATGATGAGTAAAATTCACAGTAACAGTCTCAATGAGCAAAATTCAAAACAGCAACAAGTGAGTTTGATGTGTCACTTGATCTGCTAGGTTCTTTCCCGAGCATTTGCAAAACTATTTATGAGTTATTTTGACACTGTCAGTGAAGTTAAAAGGGAATACCTTGTATCATTATAGAGGTATGTTTCAAAGTTTTACGTAGACATTTTTACCATCAGTTCATGGTTAATCAAGCTGCTACTACACAAGATTGCAGATGCACATAACGAATGCTACAAGGACTGTGTGTGCTTGTGTATAGAAAATGAATATATCTATGTATAGTACAGGCTATAGGCATAATGCAAAGAGAGAATTTTTATATAGGCATCTTTGAAGAGACAGCATGAGAAGAAGTAAATAGAGGCATTTGATGTGGGCTGGCGAGGAACACGGGAAAGTGTGCTCTGTGAAATGTGCACGTGCACATGGAAAGCATGCATTTGTTAGGGACAAAAGTGCGTATGCCTGAAGATATTTATAGAGAAGAGTATTTGTATAGTGCGTGCATCTGTGTGAGGGAGTTTGGGCATGGAGTTATAAACCTGCTTATGTGTAGATAAAAGAAGAATATTTGAATTTGTGCATAAGCTAGGGCAGGGATATAAGTGAGGTGATATGAATGTTCACTCCACATAAATATTTACAACGTACAGACCTAAAATTTTAATTGGAAGGATGTGTCTGCAAGAAGCTTGGATTGGTGGAGAAGTGGGAAAACAAAGTAGAAAGGAGGGAAGGGAAATGAAAATAAAAATAATAAACTACACACTAAGATATAGTAAACAATTCCTTATGTTGCCTTGTTAAAAAATTTTATGCTTTCAGTGAATCACTTGGAAAAGCATCATTACTTTCTCTGTTGATATCAACTAAGTTTAGTCAGTATTTATGTGCCCAGCAGGACAAAAAATTTTTATTTTATTATAGTTTGTTATGTATATATTATTTTTCCTGTTGTTTACTTTAAATATTTCTAAACAGTAGCCCATTTTGCCAGACAATCTTTTTTTTCAAAGATTTCCCAGTTCCTAAGGAATTTTTCAGGGCTGGGAGAGTGGGTGTATTTTTCTTTTTCTGTATTTCCTTGTGGAAAAAACTTACTCTGTAATAGACCTGTACTATTAAATAGCTTGCTGCACTGATTATTGCTTCTGCTTTGAGTGGCACTTCCCACCCTACCAATCATTATCAAAACAGACTTTGCTGCTAATTTCCTGGAAGATTCAAATGTTCCTATTTCAAGGTCATCTCAAAGGATAGTTTAAAGAGCTTTTTCTGTAAAATATGTATATTTACAAGAGCACGCATAAATGGTCACCAGGGAAGATAAGCTATCAGAGAGTAAAGAGATGTCTTTCCTTATACAGTTCACACACCACTGAAGCAGATAAAATTGGTTTTGTACCCAGCCTATGAATACACTGTTAGGAACTCTGTCCTGAAAATTGATCTACTGAGATAAAATTCAATGCATCTCTTTTCATAAATATCTAACTGTAGCATCAAAATTCTACTGCTTTTGCCTGAATAACCGTCTACTGCGGTTCCAGCAGGTAGCAGAGTGACTTCACTTACATGCTCAAGAGACAGGAGAACAGGCTGTATCCGTAGGTAATTAGAGCACTAGTTTTAGCGCACAAAGATGTGAGTCCAAGTTTACAGTTATTAAAGTCAGATGCCTGACTGACTACGAAATGTTAAGATTAAATCTGTGTTTATTTTTAATAACAAAGGCATCCAGTAGTCATTAACTTGTCTTTTTTCAAGTCCCTCTATGCAGCTTTTTATTCCTGGTCTTATCCTCCCTTTCTCTAGTGCATAATACTGGCACACTACTACGCTTTAGAAACAAGCAGGACTGCAGCATTAGCAAGGCTTACTTTTGCTCTGCTAGTTCACTCTGCGGCCATGATCTACTTGCACAAGCTTAGCTTCACTGTCGTATGAAATTTTTATATGGGCATAAGGATGTATATGGGCTTTAGTGTTCTGAAAATATATGGTCAGCTCGGGAAAACGCAAAAACAGTCGTTGGCATGGGCAAGCACATAAGGACTATTCACAGCTGGAAAGTGCTCAGAACCTTATTAACTACCACACAATTAGCAGCAATTTTAATGTATTATTGTTAAAAAATGAAATCACATTGCAGTGGCTGTCACATGGCAGTTCCTATAATTTTCCCTTATGGCTACCATTCATGTCTCTTCACATGCTTTACGCAATACATAAAATCCTGAAGTAAAAAACAAATATGTGGAAAACTGGAAAATATATTAGGCTTAAGCCATTTGCTGCTACAGTCAATAGCTAAAAGTCCTGCTGACTTCAATAGGAAATGAATCTAGGCTCTTTATTTCACGAGAAAGCATAGTTAGATGTGATCTACGTGATGAAGGTGGCTAAAACTCTCGGTTTACATGTAAACTATTATCCTATAAACATTCAAGGTGTAACATGTTCCTTTAGAAGAAACCCTAACTATTTTACTTTTGCTTTATTTTTTACATTGTATCACAAGAAAAAGAGAAACTAAAATATATTGATTTTATTTTTAGGTAGTTGATATCTATAGGCAAAACACAAGTCAAGTGAAAGTGACTGAGTCTAGAGTAAAGAAGATGAGGTGCTGTAATGATTTAAAAAATAAAAAACCACCAACCAAAAAAACCCATGTTTTCTTCTGCTGGTATAGATATTAATTTTCTGGAAAAAATCTATGGAAAACTCACTCAAGCTTTTGTGACAATAATGGACAAAACCAGCTTAGCCGATTCTCAGCTCAAACCACTTGAGGAATCACCTTATTGGAAGCCCTGCTGAAGAATAGAACTTCAAGAACACACACCTACATGGATGCTTGCGAAGGGCCAATACAGTCCTCTACACATCTGAGGGAACCTGTGTGGGGAATGAAAATGTTGTCCCACAGTCCTCTTATTAATGGTGTATTGGATTTGAGACAGGTGGTATAAAAAGAAATGGTAGCTATAATTGCGTTCTGACGTGTAAAACATTAGAAGCCTGGAGGCGCAGAGAAGGAAGCCATATGGATACACAGCTCCTACTCCTCCTTCAGAGACATGGGGAATGCCACTACAAAACTACTCACAAACGCCTGGAATGGCAGAGGAGATGGCTCACGCTGGTTCTAGCCTTTCCACTCCTATGGGAAGCACAACTCTGCTTATTTTATCTTGTCATCCTCAGTATTTTGGTTTGAGATTTGCAATTAATGAAAGCTAGTGATTGATATGGAGTCTTATTTATGTAGATTTCAAGGGCAAAGTATTTCAGTAGGTACAAAACATTATCAAACACACTTTTCATGTGGGTATACTCTGCTTTCTTCAACTCAAGGTGAGAAATCATTCCACTTCCTTCACTACCATATCAATTAAAATTTCTGCCTAAATACAGCAGAGCTCAAACTATGGCATTTTATTATATCATGCTTTAAAAATATGTATTTGGAAAGTACGAACCATAATTCTGATGAAAGTGCATGGTGTCATGGAGCTTTATTCAAAGGATGATTTGTCTGTTAATAAGACGTAGAAAACACCTGTTATGACCATCATTTCATTCTCAGTATGAAACATCTCATGGTCGACTTTCAAAATGTCATTCCTTCATTTGACTTATTTTGAAAGTTGATTCCTTTACAATGCCGATTTCAGCTTCTAAAGCACTTGCATGCATTAGTATTCCATTTAAAGCTATGCATTAAAGGCCACTCTCTTTTCAAGAGGTCAATTCAAAAGTATGACAGAATCAGGTTCTTAGCACATGCATGGAAATATTTGTGTCCCTATGAAAGCAAAAGAGAAATCAATCCTTGAAAAAGTAGATATTTTTATCATTGATCAGTGTTTCAACAGTAGTTTGAAATGCTTATTGGGAAAGATATTAAAATTCCAGCTTTTTAAAATCTGAGTCATTATATTAATTTTAGTACCTTTAAAAACACTTTCCTCCTTGTAAGAAATTGTTTAGACATTTTCATTCGGTGCTTTGTTGAACAGAGGTATTGTAAAACAGTTTATGGATGATTCCTCTTGTGTGTTGCTGATTCAGTTCAGCATAGGAAGGAATTTAAAAGTAGTGCAAGCAACCGAGCTACAGAAGGGGAAGGCAGAAGCAGAAGAAACCTTAACTAGCTTATCTCATTTAGATATCCACTGACTCTTAGTCAAACCTAAGGCCTGTGGTCTTGTTTAATATCAGCCAGTAATAAAGAGCTCTTCAGCTAAATACAGCTATATTCCACTATTAACTGCAGCTCTTGAAGCAGTCATTGTGGAAAGGGGAGTCTAAACCCTTCAATGTCAAGGCATTTAGAGGCACTCTAGCATCAATCAAGGTCTACGTCCAGTAAGTGCCTGCTTACATTTACATGAAATATTCATACAGCATTCAGTTTTGCTTTTCTCTCTCCTAATCATCACTTTTAGGAAGAAGCTACAATCATCACAGTTAAGGGAGGGCGTTATGGGATGTGCGGTACCTTTCAATGTCAGGCTTCCTGCAGATAGCTAGCTCTGTAATGAGGCAGCACACTGTATAGACTACCAAAGGTCTTCCTCACACAGTCTAGCCTTGTTATCGTGCACTATTCATCTTCAAGTATACAACTTACAGCAAATGAAGGTAATTAATTAACCATAACAGATCTGCCAAAAAGTGATTTCAAATCTTGAAAAATATTTAACATTGCCTTTAAGTGAACAAGGTTTCCCACACACAAGCATGTATTCTCCAAAATCAGCATTCAGGTCTTCCGCTACGTCCTTTTAATTGTAGAAGCACGCAGAATCCTTTTAGACTGAGGGTGATTTATTCTTTTCATATTTTTCTGACGCTTTTCATATGACTATACAGAGCTTTAAAAATGTAAAGCGCTATAGACTGTGAACTATTATTATCTAGTGTTGGCTAGAGACCATCACTAGTCTTTTTCCCCCCTTGAACATAACATCAACAAGTCTGTGTAGTAATTTATCTACGATCCTTGACAGTTCAGAATACATTAACCTCAGTGGGTTTTTTTATTCTTTTATTCTTTTCCTTTTTTTTTTTTTTTTTTTTAAGCAAAATAATAACATTTATAAGGAGTTACTTAAGAGTTCGGGCCAAATAGAAACATTGTGTAGTGCCTTCTGAATGAAGTATAAAGAGCATTTCTCATCATCCTATATTTAGCCTTAGAGAAAATTCACTTACTCTACCACTGGTAGCAGCAGCATCTATAATCTTCTTTATTATTGGGCTACTAATATCAGAAATTTAGGTCTCATAAAAATTACTAACAGATAACAGCTTTTGTTACTGTGAATTTGCCGCAGAAATAGCAACAGATCATGACAACACTCATAAAAGCAGCAAAATATAAAAGGATATCGAGTGCGGCTGATGTTGGATTTAAACATGCAAAATGATATTCAACCATTTAAATTTCAGTGTGTACAATTCTATTTTTAAAAAAATGAGTATTTTAGGCATCATATAATTTTATATGTATTAAAAATCTAAGATTCCCAAGAAGACTATGAAGAGCAAAGTTTGTACAGTTAGCACATTACCTACAAAAGCATTCTTTTTCTTTTCAGTAGTACCTTCCTCTTCCCTCCCTTTAAACATTCATACAGCAAAGTAGCAACATTTGCATTATACTCTCACATTGAGCCTGCTGGCATCATCAGTTTTGATTTTTCTCGAAGGAATCCGGGTTCTCTAATAAATTACCATGCCAAAATTGAAGCTGATTGCCTAAAAATTGAATATAAATGGCAAAGTACAGAAACCTAGGAAGACATCCAAAAATGTCAATGTATTTGTTATTTTTAAAAAGCTCAACATATTTGTTTACTTTTAAAACAGTTAAAATTGAAGCCATCTTCTTTTATTATATTCCCTAAGTAATAATAAAAATAGAAAACCATGATCATATTGTGCACATGGGAAAAGGGAAAGGCAGTTCTGAGTATCGGTTCATCTAAAGATTAGAGCATAGGTAATCAAAACCAATTTGAAACAATTTGGGCCAATAATCTTCAGTTACTTCAAATAAAGACAGTCACACTTAAAAACAAAGAATACATTTGTAACATTTTTGAACATAAAAATACTTATTATACAAACCCACAAAACATTCTTGTTCATTCCCCTGCATGTCTACTTGGGAGAAACCATATTATGAAAACAAACTAGCCCTTGAAAAACAGGTATTCTTTCATTTTTCTCTGATTCTGAATGAAACATGCTTTAATTTTTGATCATTTTTAAAAAAGGAGGAAAGACAGAACCTAGTGACATGAAACTGTGTAGGCAAGATATGTTCGAAGCTAATTCATAACAGTGAGTAAAGATTGCACAGTATCTGACTCAGAACAGGAACGGAAAATTCTTCCCTGAGGAGGCCTCACTGACTTTTAAGAAGTAATTCATCGAAGGCTATGGAAGATATTGTGCAGCAGTAGAAGCAGCCCTGCTTTATAATACACCTTCTTAATTTCTTACAATGTTTCTGGCTTAGGATCAGATGCTGTGGGGTGTAGAGCTCCTTCTGGGAGTCACTGAGAGCCCTTGATTACTACCAAATTTAGTGAAATCAAAGGTACTTGTCACATTGCCAGTTTCAAGCTGCTAATTTATGAAGCATTCTTTTTCTCATATTTTCTTATCAGCATTGCAATTTATTAGTTATGATAGTAATCTAAACTGTATTCTTGTATGTACACTATTGCAATAAGATCTTGTCATTAAATGCTGCATTTTGTGCTTTCTAATTCTGTCATATGTCAATAGCATTTCCAAATGTTCAAGAACTTGGTAGATAAGATCATAAAAAATATGTCTATGTTGAGTGGTATAAATAGAACATAGGCAAATGAAAATTATCCAGAGGCTATTTGGGATTCAAATATCTTTTAAACAGAATTTAGTGTTAAATTGCAATTTCTAGTAAACTTTAAAGAAAAGCAAACAAACCCCTGAATTTAATATAGCTTCTCTAGTACCACTGTGTTGGTTTTGGCTGGGGTAGAGTTATTTTTTTCACAGTAGCTACCATGAGGCTATGTTTTGGATGTGTGCTGGAGACAGTGTTGGTGACCCAGGGACGTTTTCGTTACTGCTGCGCAGGGCTGACACAGAGCCAAGGCCTTTTCTGCTCCTCACCCCACCCCACCCGTGAGTGGGCTGGGGGGCACAAGGAGTTGGGAGGGGGCAGAGCTGGGACAGCTGACCCCGACTGACCCAAGGGATATCCACACCATATGGCGTCATGCTCAGCGTATAGCGCTGGGGGAAGAAGAAGGAAGGAGGGGACATTCAGAGTGATGGCGTTTGTCTGCCTGAGTAACCGTTATGTGTGATGGAGCCCTGCTTGCCTGGAGATGGCCGCACACCTGCCTGCCCGTGGGAGGGAGTGAATGAAGTCCCTGTTTTGATTTGCTCATACGTACAGCTTTTGCTTTCCCTATTAAACTGGGTTTATCTCAACCCATGAGTTTTCTCACTTTTGCTCTTGCAATTCTCTCCCCCATTCAGCTGGGGGAGAGTGAGTGAGTGGCTGTGTGGGGCTTAGTTGCCGGCTGGGGTTAAACCATGACAACCACCTGTCTTGAATAAATCAAATCTGCAGGATGGAAATGTAGTGTTTCTTTAAGTTTGACTCATAAAGTGGCACAATCTATTATTCATCTCCTCGCATGTAAGCTAGGGTAGATGTTCAAAGCTGACTTCTGTTTTTTTGGTCTGACATTATCTATTGCATTCATATTTGAGCATTTCAAATGACTAATACAAAATAGACCTCTGCTACTTGTGCGTTTTTTGGGGGGTTCTTTGAAGCAATTTTAGTATGGCGTGCAACCAGTTGTAGTTTGGCTCATATTTCAAGCTATGCTGAAACCTGCTAAAATTTGAAGAGTTTGAATCAGTTGTAACCCATCATACCTGTGGGATATCTTTAATCCCACAAGTTGTGGGAACTTATGTATACTGTTAGCTTTTGATCTTACTACAATGATTCTGAACATAACTGGCAAAAGCAATGCTAGTCAGACATAAAAGAATTGACTCTCCCTTGTTCTGCTTCCTAAAGTGTTCTCAGAGCACTGAATAACATTAGGCTTTGCTTTGTGTGCGTGTGCAATACAATGATTTCCATTGCAGACTTCCACCCGATTCAGAATGCAGAAAAGCTAGCAAACACAGAATCCTTTTGAACAGTTACCTCTGCAACAAACATGGGTTTTGAAAATGTAAATATTATTTATTAGCAGTATTCTCTCTTTGCAGTACTTACTCTTAATACTAGTATATATTGTTATGCAACAGCACAGTACACACAGCTGAAACATATATATTTTATTGAATGTATTTACTTTACATCCATGCATCCCACATATTTCTTTTAATAACCTTGCATTTTTGTACTGTCATTACTTGTGTGAAAAATATCCAAGATCCAGCTGTGTGCTTTGTATTATTTGCAAATGCCTTGAACATCCTTTAGAAGGCTAACTATCTGACTTCATCAGTGACTGTCTATGCAATGTTGCAGGTGTCAATGACATATGAGCACAAGGCTGCAAGTTCAGCTTGATAGATATGTGCAGCCTATGTATTATCAAAAATGGATTACAGAAATTCAGATGTGTTTTTAATGTCACTTTGAATTCATTTTTAACTTTTTTTTTCCCCCTTGCAGTATAATCCAGTATGATCCACATTACTGTATTTTAAAATGATGGATAGGTTACCATCCAAATTATTTGTAAGACATAAATGACCATTGTATGTCTCTTTGAAGTCAGAGCATGTATTCTGTATGACTCAATCATTAAATCATCTTACAAATGTCTAACAAAGCACCTGCATTTAACCATACTTCCTATATTTACATTTTTGGCCTCTTTCGAAGATCAGGCATAAATCCATCAGGCCACTTTAGAACTTCAGAACTTCCTTCTTTTACATATCTACTGCTCATTATCCAGAAGTTATTCTGTCCCCTGTGTTAAATTACTTTATGCTGCAGCTTAAACGAACATGTCTTGCTTTCATCTAGCATTTCAAATAGGGCAAAGACTGCTGTACAATTTCCAAACACAACTGTGCTAACAGAGATGAATTACTACAGTTTATATAATTTATATTAGGAATTCATAGACCTAGCAAAAGGGATTAGTACATTTTATTTCAGGGTAGGAGATGATCCTGTCATTAATGGTCGATACTTTCATCATCTTTTAAACCTGAGGAATTTCCTGGGTGACAAGACTGTAAGGACATATCAGGGATTCACAGCTGTGAGCTTTATCTGGCCGTGTACTGCTTTACTCTCAGTATGTGGACTACGTTCCATCAAAACTGGATTAGACTGTCAATCATGTCCTGCAATGTATATTGTATTATGATTTTTTGAAAATGTCACTGAGATCAGAGTAATTTCTTGGCTAATTGCATCTCGTCTCTTCTTAATACTGTGCATTTAATGGTTTCATTACCTTACATGACAATCACAGAGTCTAGTCCAGCATTAAGGGCAGCTTTTATTTTCTTTAAAAAAAAAAAAAAAAAAGGAAAAAAGAAAAAAGAGAAAATCTAAGGAATCCTCAATCCTTTTAATAACATGGAAAAAATATTTAAGACACTTCTATATTTGATTAAATGAAATAAAAATGTGTTGTGGTGTGCATATTGTTCCCTATGGTCTGAGATATACATACTAGCGGAGATTGTTTCTCTAATCCCAAAAGCACACCTTATGCTTAGCACAGTATTTTCTTCACTTCTCCTGTTATGGAAATAGATTAAAGAAAATATTAACCTTTAAGAAACTGTCACTCATTACTCACACAGCTTCCACTTTATGTATGCTTGTCTCAAGGGAAACTCTCCCAAACACAAAAATATTTCTGTTTCAATATTACCCATTTAGGCACGAGAGATTCATTTAGATGAATGTTATAGTATGTTGCCCGATGTTTCGTTAAACGATAGTTTGCCAACAGCAAAATGATCTGATGAGATGTGTGGAAAGTAGCAAAATTTTGGAAGATTTACAAAAGTACTGAAGTCAAACTTGTTTTGGTTGAAAATAAGGATCCTCTCAGAACCCAAACAATTATGAGGAAACTTATCAGTTATTAAGGCAGTCACACATATCATCAGAATCCTATGACCATAAAAACCAGTGATGGGCCTAATTTAGATATTATTTAAGCTCTTATAATGATTACTTAAAGTAGGAAGAAAATGCTGCCTAATCAGAACAGCTGCATGAAGTGCAAAGTGGTGTACGTGAAGGTGGTGGTTCGGGACGGACTGACAAAAAGTGTATTTTCAATCATTGGACACCATTACCTCTCCCACACTGAAATACAAGCTGTTACTCACCACTGTAGTCTAGTACGTAATTATATGCCTACAGCTGAACAGGTGCATCCTATCCTGGAGGTTTTTTTGTTCCTTTAAGCAAGGGAGGGGTTGTCTCCATTTTTGACATCCAGCTTGCCTCTAATGACCCTCATACTGCACCAGGCGAGGCAAAGCATCAGCACTTCTGTTGTGCTGCAGTCCTTCCTTTTCCGCTCTAACAACTGACTGCAAGCTACAGGGCAGAGAACGCATGGAAAAGATAGGCATGTATTGCCAAGGAGCCCTGGTAGGGTGCTCGGGATGAAGGACACTCTTGGTTTGGGATCTGACAGCAGCTGGAATATCTAGTTCAAATTTGTTGTGGCAGGTAGAGAGTGCGAATGCTAAAATATCCAAGGTGTTTGTAAATACTCTAACTTGCTAGCCATTTGCATCCACTTTGAGATTGTTCCTATCACTAGCATAAATGTAAGATGGCATCTTTTTAAACACACTCCCACTGATGATTTGGTTCTGAATGCCTTTTATTTAAACATTACAACACATTTTATTGATATTCTTGAAAACAGGAATAATGATTAAGCACTGCATAAATATACAGTGTATTTCATTGTAGAAAATGGAACGATGTTATCGGCAGATGCACATGTGCATGCACAAATCACTTAACTCCTGCTAATTTTCAAAATTCAAAAAAAGATCATTAGAATCTCACAAAAGGACTACTTATACTGTTCTGAAACAGCACTGACAATTGTGCTGAGGTAGGCAGATGAGAGAGAAGGAGAAAACATGACGAAACCAAGACTTCCTTAAGCTAAAAAGGAAGCATAGTCCTGGCACCTTGTTTTTAATCCCATTTTCTATTACCATAATATTTGGTCTCCATATATTCCTAAGAACAAATCGAGTTAGTGATGTTATTAAGATAGGCAAGTCATTGCTTAAAAACAAATGTACATTAAGATATTATGTCTAAGGACACTAGCCAAGCCTAGCAGCATGAATGAATTTAACAAGCGATGGACATGTAAGGAAAGCTGGCTTTTCTCCTACAAAAGACATGAGGTGGGAGAGGAAGAAGAGAAGGGAGTTTTACATTCCGAGTAGTTGCTAAAAATAGTTAAATGATTTACATGCTATCTAAAACATATGGATAGAGAAACAATCAGTTTCTACCAATTAAAGGGAATCCCTGTGCATGATTTTTGTCACGTATATCCAGCAAACAATATGCTTTGCTCAAAATCTGTTAGTAGGAAAGCAAGAGGAGAAATTCTCATAAGAATTTTTTGATACTCTGCTTTCTTTGAAAGCACAGCACATGTCAGAAAACTGTTCCTTAGTTTAACACCTTTGTCTGTAAGGCACGCATAGAATAATGTTCTGTGAATCTGATTCACAGCATGGGCTGTGTGATGTCCTGTTGGTCACTTCCTCTAACAACTCAGTTGAATATAAAACAAGCAAATTAAACTTTGTTTTAAAAACCACAGTTTATCTGTAGTAGAATATACTAATCTTTTGCTTATTATGTTTTAACTTGTGGTGACAGCAAATGTGACCTTTCTTGACATGGATGTAAAAGGGCCACTATTGCCAAAAAGGCACGGCATTGCCATCCTGGTTCACCTGGAATATCTTAAAGATTCTTGTTATCCACTTGAATATGATTAAGTCTGTTTTCCACTACAGGGCCTAAATTAAAATCTGCTAGCACTATGACCACACCAGCAGAGAGAAATGTGTTTGTTGTGAAGAGAAGTGTGTTTGCTGTGAAGTAAAATAGCCTTTTGACACGATTCTACATCTGGGAAAATGGCTCTTGACTTAGAAATCATACTCTTTCCATTAAAAAAAAAAAAAAAAAAAAAGAAAAATCAACTACGCATTTCAGAAGTAAATAGCTTCTTTTGTCTACTGTGGTAAATTCATCCGAATATGCAGGTATATTGCAAGAACTGAAATAAATAAAAATACCCCAGAGGATGAATTAAGGTCCTCTGTAAGATGAGTATACGTTCTTTACAGATTTTCAGAGATCACCTGAGAAAGCATCATACAGATGGATTCATTTCAAACCTTGGTAATATGGTTAAAAAATCCCTTAATCACAATTTACTCAGGTGGCCATCTTTGGACAAACTGGGAAAGTCGAGGAAGAATAGATGGAAGAGAGGACACTAAACTATTCTTTCTCCTGAAACTACTTGAATCATTAAGGAATTTGGGGATAGATGGGTGAGGAGATGTTGAGAATTACAGCAATACTTTCACCTATAATACTTCAACCAGCTTAATATATTTTCATGATCAGTGAAGATCTTTACTAATATATTTAGAATTTATGGTTAGTTTGATAATGATGTTGGATAAGAACCCTCCAACTCCTCCCAAAAAAGTAATAAATGACATGACTAACAGAATTCCTGTTCAATCCCTTACCTATGGGAAGCTAAACCTTTTATTGTCTTTCCTTGTGCCACACTAATTATGTAGAAAAAAATAATATATATTTGTAAAATAATAATGGTCTGTACAGCACCAGTCACTTAACTAGTGAAGAAAAATCACTACAATCTATAATGGGAAAGAGATTTCAGTGAAGATCCTTAGCAAGCCTCAAAACTGAGGACCTGGATTTTGGGTCAATGAGTCTTCATAAATTTCACATAAAGTTTAATCTACATTGATCTTAGGTCTCTTCACACTCTTGTGGTTGTAAGTACTTGAATAACTTGTTTTATCGAAATACAGAAATTTAAGTGGAAGCTCAATAAAATGACTGGAAGCTAGAAAATGCAGTCTGCTTTGAAATTAAACATAGAAATCCCTCTAGGCTCCCTTTTTCTCTAATGCTCATCCCAAGTTCTAGAAAGCTATGGATTTGACATCATCATCGGTCAGAGGCTTGGATTAGTAATTCCTTTTTTACCTTATGTCTACTAAGATCAGCCAGTTGATTTGATGATATGTGACGATATTCAAGATGGGCTTGAAGAAGAAAAGTGGCTTCTTCTACTCGCTTCCTTTTTCAGAGTGGGGGGAAAAGAATCCTACACTAACCCCATGCTATCAAAATATTTTCCCTCTACTTTCCAGGGCTAAAACTAGCACCAGTACACACATTACACAAGGACCGCTTGTTGCTTGAAGAGCAGATTCCACTCATCCTTTTTCTCACAAGAGCAGAATCAGAACTGGAAAAAACTCTCTTCTTTTTAGAATAGGAAAAGCCATGAGTCAAACATGAAAAGATGATGTAAAGGTGACCTTCAAATACCTCAGAAATCGAAGCCCTGCAGATATTGGTTCAGTCCAATATACAAATTAAAACAATCTAAAGACTGTTCTGCATTACACCAGCTACAATAGTCTGGATGCACTCTTCTGTTGCCTGGTCTGCCTGGCAGAAGGTCATCGTGGCTGTGCTGCTTATAGTGGTATTTCGGCAAAGAGGTAACGCGAGAGCTCAGAGTTAACTCTGGTTAAATATACCTTCAGCCCAAAAGTGACTTTGTGGTGATGCTAAACCAACTTTTGAGAAGCTTTATGTTGTCAAAGCAGTGCAAACTTGCTTCTAAGTACTACAGCATCTTGACTATATGGAGGGATCTCTAAATCCCTTTTAGACTCTTGACTGATGAAAGGACCAGGACAGACATACAACATAGGAGTAACTACCGTCCAAAGGAGATGCACTAAATAAGGGCTAGCTGGCTAGCCTCTCCTCCCTGCACAGGAATGCACTGTTAGAAAGGGAGAAAATTAAGGTTTCTCATTTCAGGTTCTGGAAAAAATATTTCATGTTATTTGATTAGGTAATGTGCAATGCTCCTTCAGTGAACAACCATAGTATATATATGTGCGATTTTGAAAGAAATATTCGTAGGAGGTTGATAGATCAATAATTTAGCTAAAATTAGCTTAAAGAATAAGTATTTATCAAAATATTGCTGTCTAGCAAAACCCATATTTTTATTTGCTTTTTAAAGCTACTTTTTTTTTTTTTTTTTTTTAATGTAAATACAAAGATTAATGTCTTCTCCCTCCAGACACCTCTAAAAATTTCACTCCCTTTGACTGAAGCTGATAGAACACACACCTAGCAACCTCCAGGGCACTATTGAAATCACATTCCTTTTGTCTTTTCTTGATCATTTGACTGACTTTTCAACTACATTTACACTATGTGCTGCACAGGTTTTAAATTGTGTGTCTCCGTATCTGGAGAGGAAGCCCCGTCTACCTGTTCCGTTCTAACTCTGTATGCTTCGGCGTGTTTCTCAGCCACCTTTGTCTGTTTCCTCCAGCAGATCTCTGCTTCCCCACAAACCCATTCAATGACTTGGGCTGTAAGTGCCCCTGCCCATTCTTGCTTTACCTTAGCGTACTGCCACTTTTCAGTCGGGATTACTTGTGACTTGATTTAAAAGGTTCTGGATACTGGTGGGCTATAATGGTATCTGTACTGCACTGCATCATATTATAAAACACTACAAACATGCACAATAGTTTAACTCCGTTTCTTGTTAGGGGCTCTGAGCAGTTTCTTCATTCTCATGCTCGGGTTACACTGGATGCAGGAGATTCGGAGCTGTTTTCGGTGTTACTGGAAAACAAAATGTGAACTACAATGAATATAGTCATCTAATGTAGTTCTAGTGATTCCCATGGAAAAACTTTGAATCAACACAAATTTGCTGGCAATTCACTTCAAATATTTGCAAACATGGATGTCCAAGTTCTATGTTGCTGGCAGATGTGAAACCAAAGTGTTTTATTCAAATTAAAATTTGCGTGGATTTGCATCCTAACTGAGACCCACAAGGCCTCCAAATCATAACTCTCTGCGCTCCACCATAGTGTGAAAAATATTTGGATAGAAAAAGTAAATCAGAAGAATTACTGCTAAAAAACACATTTGGAAAGTACCAGCTAAAAATCCTACATAGCCTCTGTTCCAAAATCTAGAAGCAGTCTATTTGGGTCTGGTGCTCCAACACTATGGAAAAAAAGTTACAAGTGGCTAACTGATTATACAGTCAGAATTTTGTGTGGTTGGATATTTTTATTTCATGATCTTTTCAGTTTAACCAATTTCAGTTTTTATATTTGGTTAATCCACTGGGGAGAAAAAGAGATTTTAGCATTTGATGTGGTTCCTTTTGGAATCACACTGACTTTAATAAGTACAAATTCATGCCTCTCACCCTTCTTGAACTCACTAGCCAGTCTGGGTATTTGCAAACATGTTTATTAGGAGGAAATACTTTACAGTATTCTAAAACAACTTCACAGTATTTCATATACATAATAATTCATGCTAAAATGTGTTAAACATCGGGGGTTATAAACATGATTGCTAATACACAGCACTTACCCAAATACGCATAAATAATGTTATGTCCTCATAAATCATAACCATGTGAATTTAGTAATTTTGCTTGCAGAACTGCTTATTGGATGGCCCTAAAGCATTCCTAAATCTCGGATGGACTCAAGCAGCAAAATATGGAGATGGTAGAATTCCTCCTCCCCCATCCACATGACACACACAATCATCAGATTTTGGGATTTAGATTTAGTAAATTAAGAATGTGGATCACATTTATGCAATTCTGATTTGGATGCAGATACTGCTTATACTCTGAAATGCTTAGAATGGGATTTTGCTTTGTGCTTGCCTGTAGAAAATCTCTTCAATTGCCATTCTAGTAGTAATATTTAGCTTTTATTTATTCAGTCCAAGATGTGACTTTTCTTGCTGCTAAGCAGCTGGATTTTGTTTTCCCAGGAAAGAGCTAGCTTGTTTAGATGAAAGCACAGACTTAGAAAAATAGAAGAGATTCTCCTTGCAGCAGTGATTCTGTGGCACTGCCCAGTGGCAGTACCATGGTGTCACAATAATTTGTCATACGCAGAACAGGGCAGTATGAATCTGACTTGTTTAAGTGCTTCAGTGGCCTTATTTCACAGACAGAATGTGGGACAGGGCACAACAACTGCAAAGGGCCCCACAAACCCCTGGTTACACAATTCAACAAACACATTTTCTGAAGTTCCTGAATGGACATGAGAAGAGACAGAAAAATGGGGTTCTGACTACACCACCTCTCCAGTGGAAACTGGGCAAATTCCTTCCTCTTCTTGAGGCATATTTGAGCTTGTCTCTCTCAAACCTCTATTTGTACACTTTCTTATCTAAAATGAGAAATGGAGCACTGATTCATTTATCTAAATAGCATGAACCAAAATTTACATTTTAATTAAATATTAATTGTCCTCAAGCAAACAGTATTAAAATATAATATTATTTTGTTCTTCTATGTCCAGCTGAAGGGTTGTTCCATTATTTATTGTTTTGGGCTGTTTTTTTGGTTTTCTGTTTGTTTGAAACTGCTGCTCCATTGTGGAATGTTCCTAATGTAATTCTTATGTCAGTCTTCCTAGAAAATACAACAATACCCATTTGTTATATGCCAAAGTACAATTTTATGCAAGAAATATATATTCCATTTTTTTTTTTTTTACACTCTACAGTCCTAAAGCTTTTTTTTATTGTAGGATCTTGAAGTGTTGCAAAAGCATCAAGAGGTAAGATATGACATTGGGAATTACTACATTGCCTCGACATCAAATGCATTACAGTAGCGCCTATAGGCCTGGGACCAGTTGTGCTTCGATACAGTAAAAACATTGAATAGTATCTGCCTTGAAGAGTTGATGGTTTAACACCATAGACCGACTCTAAACAATCAGCTGCGTCTCTCTAACAGACATGACCAACGCAAGGCCCAGAGGAGCAGCGATAGCCATAAGATTTATGGCAGTACAGGGAAAACTATCTATCCATACAGCTGAAAAGCTCACCTCCTTTGTAAATGCACCCATCATCCCACAGTCTGAGGGAGTGATGACACCATTTTACAAGTCCTTGCTATTCTTCAAGTAGTCTGAGGAACAAATGCACTGCCATGAAGTATAAATGCCTTTGCATACTGCTTCCATTCCCCATCCCAGGGCCGGGGGGCAGGGAGGGTTTCTTCCCACTGACACTGTCTCTGGGGAAGAACCATAATAGATCTACAATCTAGATTTTATGACTCTAACCGCGGGCAGCATTGAATGGCCAGAAATTATGCAATTGCAAAGTATATTTTATATCTGTAGAAAAGAAGATAATTTCATTTCCCAGGAAAGTGTGAGGGACCTCTCCATAGCAGGTAAGGACAGCTATAGCTTTTCCACAACAGCTGGAAAAGCTGCACTGGGCTATGTAGAACTGGTCGGATGCCCTCCTTAGGATTTATTTTCTTTTATTTTTATCCTCATTTGTAATTAAGTGCAGTAAAATAAAATTTAGCTTTTGCATTGCTTAAGCCTCAGAAAAAGAGGGGTGGGGGGAAATACATGGATGATTTCTCATCCATGCCAAACACATTCTTCTTTGAATGTATAAAAAAAGGAGAAGAAAAACAGTATTTTTGAAACAGCCTTATAGCACCATAAAGAACACCTTTGTTCATCATGTGTAGAGAAGACAGTGGCTCTGGATGATGATTACCTTTATAACAGACCTGATAAGCACCCTGCATATGTGCTACGGCTGCGTAATGCCTCCCTCTGACCGTGTGCACTGATGAGGAGAGAAAGCAAAGCACACACCAGGAAATAAATGACTGTAGGATGAAGTTTTCTTTAACTTTACTCAGGCAAAGTCATCCTGTTGATACCAAAAGCACAAACCAGATGAGTAAAGTTGAGCATGTGCACTAGCATTTGAGAATTACAGCCTTCATTTGCGATTCAAAGCCCAAGCCTGCTGCCACTGAATCAATAAAAGAGTTTTTCCATTAGCTACAATGGTGCAGGACTTGGCCTCTACTCCTGATTTCTGAAGACACTTTACTGACATTAAAAAGCACTTGGTTTTGTAGCACAGACACTGTGAAGAGAAGAAGGGACAACATTTGTTCCCTAGCTTTTGGATGTGTTTACAGTTTTACTGTAGGCAAGAGTTACCTAAATGGGTTATCATGCTTAAATGAATTAATTTTCTAGGAGAATTCTACAAGTAAGATTTATATATTGTCTGACAGAAAGGTATAGTAAAATATAGCATTTAATTGCCATACCTCTACAGCAAATTAGAACTCATTAAAGAGTTCATAGCAGGAGCATGTGTTTTAAAAATCGCTACTTCGGTCTCTGAAGGTATCATAAAATGTACTTTCATCATGCGTGCGACATCTACAAATTCTGATTGGCATTTCCTCCCTCCCTGAAAAGAGAGTCTGGCTCAGTTTGCAGCAAATATGACAATAGCCTGTACAAATGTACATCTGAAACACAGCCCTTTCGGGGTTAAGCATTCAAGCTTATATGAGAGATCATCAGTTTCGGGTCAAAGTGCTGTTCTTAAATGATCAGTGCAGAACAGAAAAAAAAAGGCATTGAAGTGACCTTGCTGAGGGTCTAAAACTGTGCTAAAGCCTTTTCTGCATGATTAAGTGAGCAGAATCTTAGATTAGCTAAAAGCAGTGCAGAAACATAATGAGTTCACTTATTTTGGAGCATTTAATAACAGTTATAGACAGTTATGTGATCAGGCGGAGTTATGACTTATTCATTCTTTCATTGCTATTAAAATTACCACATTTGAGGTTTTTAAAGTCATTGAAATAAAAAAGTCTGATTTATGTTAGGAGAATTTAGCTTGCCCTTTGGTCTCTCCATTTTTAAATGATATAATTAGACTTTTTAAAGACCATTCTAAAAGCATTATTAGCATTTTCTATAGCTGAAAGTAAATGCATGTTTTGTGGGTAGTTTAATTTTAAAAAGGATAATAATAATACTTGATTCAGACAGCCATAGATTGTTACAAAAAGAAGTATTGCATAAAATTGTCTTAAAGGTGACTCTGTGCATTTGTATGTATGTATACACACAGAGATACACACACATAAACACATGCATAAATGTGAATACACGTAAATCTAGTGTGCATATGAACAGGAGTTCCATATATACAGGAAAATAAAGCTATTCCCTTCACCCATTTGGGAAATGAAGGCAAGAAGAAGAAGTTCCATTGGACATATTAACTCATGACCTTTAACATATTACCTCACAAATTACAAAGCCATCCATCAGTCTCAAGGGAGAAAAAGTGCTTTGATCAAAACAAAGGGACTTGCAGGTGTTTTGAATTAACAGTAAGCAATAGTCGTTAAAAATCACTGGGATGAGTATGTCAGTGTCATGAATGTACGCACATTTTAACGTACACTCAATTCCTAAGTCGCAGCATACACATTACTTTCAAATTATATTTGTATATTAATTATTAATCACTACAAGCATGGCCAGTGTTTTCAGTAGCAAAAGCACACATTTTATAAAGCTGATTATAAGCTTATGCACAACATTCCCAACACACAGACACACAGCTGAATACTTTCACACAAGACTATGTATCTTGCTGCAAAGGCCAAGCAGGTAAACCACAACACTTATTACTTTCAAATTATATTTGTATATTAATTATTAATCACTACAAGCATGGCCAGTGTTTTCAGTAGCAAAAGCACACATTTTATAAAGCTGATTATAAGCTTATGCACAACATTCCCAACACACAGACACACAGCTGAATACTTTCACACAAGACTATGTATCTTGCTGCAAAGGCCAAGCAGGTAAACCACAACACTTTCCTTTCACATTGAAATAGCAGTTTTCCCTACATTGTTTTGGCTTAGAAAATAAAATTTCCCAGAAGATTAAGAAATTCTGCTTTTAGTTGGGTCCCAAGGGAACATCTCTTTGCTTACAAAAATCACACTTACAACAGCTTCCTTAACTGAAAGCTTTTTTATGTGTGTGCCTTGTATGTTTATTCAGTAGACAGTTTGGGTTGCTCATTTCATTGCTCAGAATGCAGTGTGCTTCTCTATTAAAACATATTATTTAAACTAAATCAGAAAGAAGCTTATTTAATAGTCACTTCATGCACATGACTGATGGGAATACATAAATTATCAGACTAATATCTGATTAAAGCTTGATTAACATGCTAATAAATTATGCTAGAAATGTTGGGGTTTTTTAATTTCCCCACTTTTACTTAAACTTCCTAATTGACACTTCAATTATTTTGTTCTCTGAAATTTTGCCTTCCTTATGAATAACAGCTGAGATAAATTATTTCTTTGCCCGAACTTGATATGAAAAATGATCAATTATAATTATTAAAGTTCCCTAGTAATCCGTTAATTATTATGAAAAAAAGCCACCTTGCTTTTGTTTGTTAAATGGAGACGGTTATATTTATTGTTGACAAAAGGCTGCAAGGTGTCCCAGGAGCCCGTCCCCGTAACCAGTGCGTGGCGCGGGCAGAGTGCAGGGGGCTGCAAGCTGGAACCTCCTCACGCTTTGCTCAGGGAGACGCTAACTTTGGCCTGTCAGCCTCACTGCTTAGGGAAGTGACAGAGTAGCCCGTATCAGCCTCACATGCTGCTACCGCCTGTATGGAAAAATACATCCATGAATCTTGTAATACAGACTCCTGCCCACTAGAGACTGATCTCAGCCCAATAAAGCGTGTAACTCAGGACCCTCACAGTTTAGACTTGAACTATGGTCAGAAAGGTGAGAGGCCAAGGCTTCATCCACTAAGCCATTTACCCTTTTCCTTTGTAAGGAAGATTGATTTTAAAAAAGCTATTAACCTTCAGCGATTTATCTCATCAGATCATCTTCATTTTGTTCCGCCTATAATAAGGCTGTATTATATAGTTTAATTCTTCACTTAATTCAGCTAGACTATCTGAAAAGAAATACACAGGGAAAAAGAAAAAAAGGAGAGAGAAAAATTATCAAAAATTTACAATTAAAATATTATCAGGAAAACAAAAGAAACTGCAAATGTTATCCTGTCTTGGAGGCACAACAATGAAAGACGTAAGTGTGTGTATACAGATATCCTGGTTGGACAAAAACTTTCAATATTTCTCAAGATTTCATAGTGAAAGGATGATATGCCATGCTTACAATAAGCCTTACCTAAGCTATTCAAAAGACAAGAGGAGTGTATTCTTTTCATTTCTTGAGCCGACTCACAGTAACATCAAGACAACTCATATTCATTCATTTGTGTATGTTCAAATCGAGATACTCCCTCAGCAGAGAAGAACAGCTCCAAAGAAATCTGGTCTTGAAATTTAATGTTCTGCTGGTTTTCAGGGAAATGCCTCGGAGAAGTACGCAAAGCGGTGGACTCTTTTGGCAACAGTGTATATAGCACCGATTTTCTTTGAGATGAAGCAAGTAAAGGTTGCTTGCTAGAAACTAAATTATTTCTAGTTTAATGATTGATTTAAGGAAGGAAATAAATCCTGTTTTATGAATAATGTGTTTGCATTAATGACTTTAATTCATCTGGCTGAACTTTGTGGCAGGTACCAATTTAAATTTTGCTGGAATATTTAATGAAAAAAACAGTTCTAAGCATTTCAGGGGGAGTTCTAAGCATTTCAGGGGGAACTGGATAGTGAGTTCGCTCATATTAAAGGTTCAAAATTATTCAGTAACTTAGGTCCCACTGACTTTCAATGAGACTTTAAGTCCCTTAGGTTCATCTGTAGAAACACGCCTTTCCATGTATTTACGAAATGCAGAACATGAACCAGATCCTCAAAACAGAAAAATCTTTCTGTTATCTTCAATGGGCTTTGGATCAGAACAAATTTTTTTCCCATTTTTCAAGCATCTCTGAATGACTTCAATGGCTGTTTTGGCAGAGCGAGGACTGTGGGATAAGTCCAGAAGTCACCTAAAACCAGCAGGTCATACCTCCTGATCTCTTTCTCTTCTTCACACATTCATAAGTATCTTTTTCTTCTGATACTTGGGTATTTATATGGTAAACTGAAGTGAATGTTTACAACACCTCAGTATTTGGTCAAACCATGTAAGAGCAGAAGCCTGTCTTAGTTTTGCCTGTGTTAACACTCCTGAGCTAAAAGCTTTTATTTCAAGATCATATGAGTCAGCTGGCACTTGGGCAGTTGAATAGAACTTGAAAAGGGTGATACTAAAAGTTACTACAAGGGCCGTACAAAGATACACAGAGAGTCAATAAACTACTCGTTGGCAATCCTAGCAATTATAATCCTAGCAAGGGATTCTTTGTCGGCAGAAGACAGGGTACGGGTAAGAAAACTGTGGAAGCAAAACACGGGGAAAAAGTCTGCTGCAAAATAGTTCAACTTTTTTTCTTTACAAATGAAACCAATGATAAAGTAACTCTTCAGGAACTGGTTATAAATCCTCTTCATACATATTTAACAGTATACAGTGAATAGGATTAGTAATATCTTTTGTCTAATTTGTCAATCCAGTTCTTAGTTCCCCACAGTGCTTCAGTCAAATACAAAGACAGTCTCAGTTACTTTTCCATAGATTAAGTAGCTCTTGAATTGATATTTGCTGTATGGTTTGGGACTTTGACTGGTAAACACTGTGACTGATGCTAAAGGCCAAAAAAGGCAGCAATAAGGAATTAAAGCAATAGACTTTTGGTTGACTTGAAGAGCAAATCCTCTCTCCCCATTTTGCTGTAAAAGCAGAGTCATTCTCTTAACAAAAAAGATACCTTAAGGTATTAGGATAACAATCGGCAATTGTTTTAATTTCTTCTTTCTTTTCATTGGCCTAATTTATTTTGATGTGTAAAGCTGAATGTTGTGGTATTTTAAACCAGGAAAATACAAAGGCCTATGGTCAGCTTAGCTGTGCCCACTCATGCTGTTTCTGAGCCCCCTTTAAAAGTCAGTTCCAGAGGCATGAACTGTGGAATCAACTGACAGTACATTTTATCAGAAGCCTCTTCCCCCACGCAGCTGGAGGTTGCCACAATGACGGTGCTGCCCTCTAGCCTGCCTAGTTCATTTTGGAGCAGGAATTTCAAGTATATTCTTCAGAACCAGCAGATAACTAGTTTTCAGCTGCAGTGACACAGACATATAGACAGGTGTATTAACATAGTCCATCACCAGTGTGGGTGGACTGGCAGAATATTTCAGAGCTCATGTGGATATTACTGCCTAGATCTCTGCAACTACAAGCCCTTCCTCTTTGACTGTCATTATGGTATTGATGACCCACTGTGTGAGCAGATATGTCTATTTCCCTTATACTGATAACAGAGGTGCATGAATAACCAACTGTATAATGTGAAACTTATTGGAAGAAAGAAAAAAAAACCCATATTTTTAAAAATTATTGGATTGCAACCTAACACCAAAATCATTGTTCCAGACATACTGGTAACAATTATTTTTTTCCAAACCCATTTTAGTTCTCTCTTACGTCTGCGCGTAAGAATGCAAAAAAAAAGCACTGTTTTGAGACTTCATAATATTTAGCTACCTACCCATTCAAGCTAACTATGTTCACTGGCCTGCCCTCCAGTCCTTCTTATTTCAGTCAACTGATTTGACCCGGTAACTGTTAAAGTCAGTTGTCACTAGATTCAACTCACTACACTACTTTTGGGATAGCCTAATATTCACATTCACAACAGGATAGTCAAGCACTCACATTCATTGTTAGCAAGTGACTATTGGACCATTTGTGGAAGCTTGTGAACCTCTATGAATGTAGGAAAATATCTGTTGTATCTATTAATAAAATAGATAAAATATTTATTGATTATCTGTGCCCATTTCACTGACTTAGGTAAGTTTTTTTGAGAGAAGAACTTTTTGTGCTTCCTTCTGGTCCAAGATCCAAGACCATGTATGTCAAGTGAATGCTCAGTGAGTGCACTGAAAGAAGTGAGAGTTTGGAAAGAATAATAGGACACTAGATATAGATTTCTTGTGTTAAAGCAACAGGTCATAAAACTCAAAAAGCTACAACAGAAGAAAAAGGAAAAAGAAAGAAAAGAAAAAAAAAACCACACACACTCAGCTTTTCCTAACTTATTTCCTAACTTTACATATTCGGCCTCATTCAGTTGCCATTAAAGGCAATTAAAAGACTCATGATAAATTCAATGAAATGAATTTATGAGCCTTTATGAGCCTATTCTGTTCAGCATATTTATTCCAAAGAGTCACATTTCAAACTGTTAATATAACATGACCATGTTTGTGTTTAAAAATTCCCTTACCTGTTCTCAACAGAAGTGTAATATAGACACATGGAGACAGGTGCAAATCTCTCTACCTGAAGATGAAAGACAAAGCTTGCTTTACCCATTCTGATGGAACAAAGTTTGCAATTCAGGATTATGGATACGGTTGTACTTATGTTCTGCCTTAGAACATTGCACACAAATCTCAATTCCCATTTTATTAATGGTTTTCCCATGCAGTCTTGTGCTTAGATTAAATCTCTTCAAACAGATGCATCTCCTTCTGTCTTAAGCTATCGCATAGCCGCACACTGTAAAGAGATAGGGCCTGGAAGGTTTGCATACATACTAGTAACATACCCAAACATGCATGTATCCCATACCATCCACCCAAAGCTGCGCAGGTCTGATCCTGAACTCACAAATCCAACTTAGTCCATGCTGGTGAGCTCACTGGCCTGAAGGCATGCAGTGACAGGCTTGTGTAGCTGGGGTCTACCTGGAACTGAACTGGTGCATCCTCGCAGCATTGCACTGTTCTGAGTGGGATCACTCGCCACAGTAGTGGATAATGATGTGCCATGCTCTAATTCTGAATGCAGCCATTTCCTCATCACCTGATGCCATCATTCTTCATGTGAGGACAGTGCTGCTGCCACTCGGTAAGTAGAGAGGGAAGAAAGCTACATGTGGACAGTCATCTGGCAGCATAGGCAATCCTGAATACTGAACAAAAGAAATCAGCCAAACAGCCATTTAGTATTTGAACAAAGGCCACTTGTTATCTGGGTGGTTTTGGACAGAGAATACTAAGTTGTCCTTAAAATATTTCAATGAGTCAAATCTGGTGCCAGGCAAGTTTAAGAGTTACTAGCAGAAACTCAGTTGCCTAAACCCTTACATACAGAAGTTTACGCATGTTTTACTTAGGGAAATCTTGATTACATTGAGAAAATCCTTATTTTTATGCAAAAAACCCCAAGCACGTGGTAGAGTGCCATGCCCGATCCATGCCTGAATGTTTAACTCAAAGAAAATGGATAAAGGACAAACTAAGAGAAAAGATTTGGCAAAATTTTGAAGACAAACTCCCAAAGAACAACAAACTCCCAAAGAACAAAAACTAGTTACAGTAGAAACCAAGTAAAAGGTAGCATTAGAGCTATTTAACCTGCAGCAATATTGTCAGGGATGTCACCCACAGGTACTGACTAGGCTGTGACGAACAAGGTTGTCTTTATATTCACATTCTGCTACCAACGATATCTGTTCACTTTAACTGTGGAGAGGCAGACACTCTTCCTCATGATAGACCTATAATACTTAACATGTCTGTGGACAAATCGTCAGGCTAACACTAACTTTCAGTACTTTTAAAGCAACTACACCTTCACTGACTACAAATAAGTAGGAAAAAAGGCCTATTTGCAAGTGTATTTATTACAAGGCAAAATAAAACAAGCACAAAGTTAAAGAATAGACACACCATAAACAGCAACACCATTCTCAACCCTAACTCTGGGAGCTAACAGTGGGGATAGCAAGCCTTCAGGATACTTCCACAGGAGACAGAGAAATAAGCTCATTGCCCAGCAAGTACTTAATGGTGACTTGACTCTGTAGCTGCTCTCCTCTCTAATCTCCCAATTTTATGGGGTGCAAAACCCCCATAAAGACTCTGAAAGTCTTTATTTTCTCTTTCTAACATATTTTTCCTCCTTGCCTCTTACGAGCAAAAAAAATCCAATCTAGCTTCTTGATTTTATGAGAGAACTTTAACTAAGAGATGTGATAGTTCCACAGAAGCATGGTAAGATTTAGCAAAAGATCAATAAATACTTACAGATCTATACAGTGTTTGCAACAATGTACCGCTTTTTCAGTCTGAATTTAAACCTCTTTTCTGACCTCTAAAGATGGACCACATAACAGAGGATCCAGGCAAACCTCTCTTTCAATCCTTTTTAGTATGACAAATCCTCTAAAGAATGGGCTCCTTCTCGAATCAGCAGGGAGTCACAGATACTTCTCACTCTTCCTGGTCTTCAAGCTTTCCAATTTAACCTATGCTTTTCATCATTTTTCTGTGATTGGAATAAATCTTTTGCAACCCTAGTCTGGCAAAGGGAGAAGGGAAAGGAAAAGCCTAGAAAGAGTAACTTTTAATTTCTTATCTAACTGATCTTACAATTAGTCTAAACCAGTTGCAAGACTTCTGAAAACACAAGCACTAATTCCCTTCACGGGCCAGCAAAAAGTCTTACTTAGTCCATGATATCATTAATGCTGCCTGTAAAAGGAAAGAAATGGGAGACAGGGGAGTTGATTTGTAATTCCACAGAAATACTCAAGAATAAGAGCTCAAACAAATGCAAAACTGGCTATTACTTTGTAAGTGCTCTCTGGGATTCTCCGTGTTACTCTGAAGTTCCTCTGATGATCCAGGTATGCTTCTAGGCTTCTTCAGTACAGCACAGAATACACCACTTTTCTTCATATTTGTGAAATACACTGAGCACAACAGAAGTGACTTTATAGATTTCTAAGTGTGGGAATATAGAACAAGTGATATTTGTTTTGCACTCCAATTCCCTAAAAAAAAAAAAAAAAAAAAAAGTGATTCCATTCAGAATGTTTACAAAACCTCTCCTGTGGCCAAAATTTGGTAATTATTTAAATATCTTGGGACATATCTTTATGACTCTATGCGACAAGTGAACAAGACTCATGAGGTTACTTTGAGCAACCTACTACATTAAATGTCACAGTGCACCACTACTCAACACCAATAACTCAGCTCCCAAAACCAAAATGGCAGTTTTAATGTTGCACTACTCTCAGGCTAATTGACCTTGTATATCACTGTACTACTCCAGGTGTAAAACTTTGCTCAAATGCCTGTATTTCTTTAAGTTCTGGAGCTGACAGGGTCTGCAGTAGCTTAGGAGTCTCATTGGACAATGCCTCACTGAGTTCAGCAGTTGTTCTCTGCATGACTACAAACAAAATAGACTTTAAATGTACAAGAGGGCAGGGAAAATGGATAGAAGACAAGATGGGAGTGAAAGTTCTCAAAGCTGAAAAATAGAGGAAAAGAGAAAAAAGCGAAATGTGAACCTAAGAAGAGGAAAGGGAAGGAAAAGAACAAAGGTGACCTCAGCAGCACCTGGATATGTCAGCTTTGTTTCAACAGGGAAACCTGTACCACACAGGGCACGATTCTCCCTGTTTCTGTGCCTGTCCCACTGGAGGATGCACATACAAGAGCTCTTCATCTTTCGTGGTTGCCCTTCCTTTCTCTTCCCTTCTCTTCCTTCTCTTTTCATTGTAAGATTTTTCGTCCAGGATCTGGATATTAAAAGTGACTTGCGGAATACTTGCAAACCCACCATGATGTGTCTACATAAGACAAGGACTAAAATAAACAAATGAAATAAATTAAATAATTCAAAGCTTATCTTTGGATAAAATTGTTCTCAACCAACCATAAGTGACATTTTACGGTATCCAACGAGAGATGGGTTGACCCAACAAATATAGTTAAATAATGTGCTTTTTTCAAATTTCAAGTACTTGATAACATAAAAGAATAAAGTTCTCTTATCACTAGGATATATTTAATGTCAAAAGTTCATACTGAGACAGTTTAAGTAGAATTTTAAAGGCCAATAAACTCTCAGCTTCCCGCATCTATCACAATTACAAAAAACTTCTGTGCTACATAATTTTGTGAAGATTTATTAAGAAATAGCTCAGAGTGTGTAACAATCCTTAGCATGCCTCACATAGTACACATGGGGCTAGCATTGCCCGCCCCGTGCACACCAAGGACAGCGTGGCACAAAAAGGAAGCAGAGGTGGGATGTGAGGACTGGTTAACTAGTCCAGACAGGGCTTCTGCCACTCAGCAACAAAAAAGGCCAGTCTGATCAGGGAGCCTGGCGTTCCCCGAGCCCGTCAGCTGGCATGAGTCGCTTGTAGTCTGGAGATGAAGCCATGCCCACCTTCCTGCCCGCCTTCCTGAGAGCTATGGTTATGTAAGTCTTTGCATGCCTAGATACTAATTTTAGCCCATATTGATGAATTACTGGATTTGCTACTGTAACGACCCAGATAATTTTACTACAGATCTGTATTTCTTAGTGTACTGTTATTTAAAAATATTTTTTTTATCCCTAAATCTGCTGGTCTGGTGCCTATTACTGTAACCCAAGCTTATAAAAGCTGGGCAGGGCCACCTCAAGCCCTTACAGTACAATAGATATGGTGTTAGATACAGGCTGTGATTTGGGTCCGTTTATTTTTGGTCCTATAGTCTTTCTTTGGAAAGCCAGTGTATGGTCAGTAGCGCGAGTGGTCATTTCTCCTTGTGAAAGAATGAATCAGTTTAACAGCACACAGATGAATCCAGTACAGCATACATGCAAAAACCCAGCCTTACGCTCCCGCTTTTGTCACAAATTAATACATTCTGTCCCTGTACACAAACAAACTGATGGGGTCTAAATCAGATTATGATACAGCAGTTTTGAAAGTGGAATAGAATATCTTTTTTCTCCACAGTGATCATCTTGGATCCTGTTCCCTGAAACTTTATATTGCCTTGGTATTTTATTTGGATAACAGTAACCTTAATATATTTTAGATGAGTTCATAACTGGAAGGTTAATTACCATTCACCACAAATGGGAACAGTGTTGTTCAGGTAGTTCTATAACTCTCTACATAGCAATAATCTGAAGAGTCACTACATGAAAATGGTATTGCAAATGCAAATGATGTTGTCTTTCTCCAGTCTCCAGGATAATACTTAGCCAGCTTTCAAAAAGCCACCATATTTTATGGAGGAAACATGATTTATATTAATGGAAACTGGATGTGAAATTTGAAGATAACTTGAAGATGCCCATTATTATTTTTGCATAACCAGTAAACGCATTCAGATATATTCATTATGCTTATAGGAGTCTGGCACTCTGTCACAAAGTTAATTTGAATTTTAAAAAAGTAACAGCAGAAATGAGTTTAAGCCCCAACACTTAAGGCTGTGTCTCAGAATAGAGTTCTAAATCACTGGGGCTACACTTATACTAGTATTCCCACCAGAGATGGGCATGAACCTGAGTACACACTCATACTCCCTTCCGTGGTTGCTGCCCATGTCAATTTGCATCCTCCCACCAATGCCTAGACACAGCTCAGGAGATATGAAAGACCAGGGCTGTTCCCCATGGGTAATAAAAATTAGAATACTGCATTGTGTCCCTCACCCTCAGGCCTGAAAATTGGACCCAGGCTGGGATTCCACCCAGGGCCCACCTACCCAGTTTTCATTGCAGAGAAGCATCATAAAGTGTTAAGACCAGAGGAATAAACAAAACCTGAAACAAATTTAAAATATAATATTGTACTAATACCATTAAATTTTCACAACTTTTTCAGTCATGTTCTTCATCTATTTCCTAATGACCAAACAACTTCCTAAACCAAACCTCCCTGAGGTTGCTGCCTGGTGTTACACCATCTGCCACTACTAAGAGGAGTCTGAAACTGCCGTGTTTGTAACCCCACTTCAGGCAGTCGTAGAGAGCTGTTAGATTGTCCCTCCTCACCAACAGGCTCAGCTCCCTCTACCACTCCTAAGAGGACATGTTCTCTAGGCCCCTGAACATCTTGGTAACGCTCTCCTGGGCTCACCATAGTTTCTCAGTCCGGAGAGACTGCAGAGATTAGCCAGATTCACTAGACAAAGACATGGTCTACCCAATTTATTGCTGGCGTTAGTCCCAATTTGAGTGAGAGTTGTAACCAAATGACTTCTCAACAACCCTTCCATGACCATATGTCTCACAGCAGATCCAATAATTTACCAATGCAAGCCAAAATTGCTTCCTTGTTTTTTAGACAGAACAAGTCAATTATGTAGGTTATAGTAAAGAAACCAGATGACCACTGTGTATATAGATCACATAAACATTTGAGTACAGAGCAGCAAAGATTTCTGTCTTTAGTGCTGGTACAAAAATGTATTGAAGAACAATTGCAAGCTGATTTAGTTGATACCTGGGTATTATCAAATCTCTGAAAATTTTGCATCTTTTTAACAACAATTAATGTATTTACTAATGAAAAGCCAAGCATGTGCCTTGTATCTCCTCAAAATACTGCTTTTAATTTAATCTGAAGTGTTCAGAGAATTGATCCAAATAAAGCTATTTTTACTGGTTTTAAAAGCATGATAATATCATACAGATTTCTCTCATATTAGTTTAAGCAATGGTACCTTGCGTTATGCAAACGCAGACATTTATATATCCTGGGTCTTCCTTACTGGAAGACGAAAAAGAGACAAGTTCTCCCCCTAACTATTCTTGCTGATGAAACTTTAATCATGAAAATGTTATTCAAAGTGCACAAACAAGAAACAAAACTTACTGATAAGTTCAGTAACTTGATGAATATTAAATATCAATATGTACTATTTTTTTCTGAAAGTTGCTTATAATTGGCTAATAAACCATATTCTTATAGAAGCACACTCACATATCTAGAGTTCAGGCTATGCCAGTATATCTATTGTTAGATATTATAGTATTATAAATAACTATTAACAGAATTGCACTACTCAATTGGAAATCTCTTTTAGGTTAAAATCTTAAGAAATTGCGATTGAGCCGCATAAAGGATTTTCATTTCTGTATAAAATGTTTACAGATTTGCAATAAAAATGTCATATAAGTAAAACTTTGTTTGTGGTTTAAGAATATTTCTTCTGTAAGCTTTAAAATAAATAAATAAATAGTTGGTTGTAAGCCAAAGATCCAGCTACAACAGTGGATGGAGCAACAGAAAGATTTACTTAGCTGAGTCAGTAAAACACATTTGAAAATTTGCACAGGTGCAAAAGAACAAATTTATTTATTTTATCTTTCTGTTATAGACCAGCAATGATTGCTCTTCAAAAAAAAAAAAAAAAAAAGCACACTTTAATTTTTTGTGTAACATTTACAATAAAGAGTCTTTATATAAAACCCATAGAGCAGATTCTGATCTGAGAAGTCAAGATAAAGTCACCCTAGAGCTAAATATTCACAAGTTAGGGTGTGAGGGAATTTTTGCTTCATAGGCAAAAAATCTGTAAATTTTGTAAAAAATTTCACTGCTATCTTGTCCTACTCATCTTGTTTACTTGTTTGTTTACATCTTGTTTGTTCATCTTAGATCACAAGTTAGCATGCTAGAAGCTGCGGGTTTTTTTTGCTTTTGTTATCTGCAGGTTCAGTAGCTTGCAAAAAAAGAGTTTCTGATTCCTGATTTAGATTTGTAAGTGTTATTTTAGTACAAAAAATATTGTCATATTTAACTGTATTGTGTCAACATCCCACAGAGTAATAATAGGGGACTGAAGGGGTGAAACAGTGGACAGAAAATGTCTGAGCAGGGAGGCCCTAACAGTTGAGAAAAGTCCTTGTGAAGAAGGATGGAAGATGTGAGGAAGTTACATAGTGTAGACGCAGAAATGGCAAGTCAGAAGGTATACAAGCAGCATCATTTGAAGATAAGAGTAAGGAGGAGCACAATGGCTGGCTTAGATTAAAACGTAACTACAGTGGAAGATGTTTTTTCTCAGTGCCTGACAGGAAGGAAAGATGGGCTCTACAACCGGAGTGAAGAGGAGATGCTGATGAGCAGTCATGATCTGATCCTTTTTTAACCTTAAAAGTCTATGGAAAAGCACGAAGACATGGAAAAAAAACAACTGACAACTTGTTGCTTTTCTTTTGAAGCTCTGGCAAGATCACTTGCTTTGAGATAGGTGTAGACTGCCATCAAAAACACACCTTTTCACAAATAGCTTTTCTGTTTTTTCCCATTACCTCGTTAAAAATATATGGCCATTAAACAATTCACAAATATTCTAAACACGAAATAGGGATGAATAACATGTTGAAGTCCTCCTTTTCTTGGTCAGAAGATGAAAGTTTAACTTTCTGGTAAAAAAAATAAATTTATAATGAAATAAAACCTAGATGATGTTTAGGTGCCTTAATTTTAAAGTAGGTATGAGTGTTGCCATTTAATAATGTAGAACAAGATCCTTGAATTCACTAAGACTCCTTTTAGAGGAGCATACCGTGACCTTTTCTTCATAATGTGACCAGGTCCTTGTGTAAGTAATCCTAATGAAATCTAAGGAACTAAAAATTAATTTAACTTTTTAACTGTATCTTTAAAGGTTTTAGGGACCCATGGTACAGGACCACAGCTTTACGTGGAAAAAGAAATGAGAGAACAGATTACATATTGTAAATTCTTACTGAATACTAAAGCATGCATTTGTTTTATTTGGAATGAAAGTATTACGTAAAAGTTGCTGAATGTTTATTCAATCCAAGTGCAGAAACATGGTGCCTGTGTAACTAGTGACAGTATCAAATAAATACCCTTTCACAACACTAAACTATTCAGAGAAAAAATAAGTGAGAATGTAATATTGGTTCTGATTTATTAGTTAATTTGCAGAGATACTGTATTTCTAATCTCTTACATTTCATTTCTAGTGCCCAAAGATACAGACAAATATCTTGCTTCACACACTACACATCTTTTTATTCTTGATATATATGCAAACTTCAAGGACCATCCAATAAAGAAGATCCTTTGATGGCCTTTATCAAGGGTAATAAAGGTCACAAAAGGCTGTCCTTTACACAGACTACATCTGAACTTTTTCTAGAATATTAAGGCACATCAATATGAGCTGTCATTCAACCTTGAGGTGCAGTTAAAATAGAAAAATGATGAGAGGTACTTAGTAGCTACTCATTTTACTAAACTGGCCTGTTTAAAACAGAGCATTGAGTTTCAGTGCAATTAAGGGTCATGTGGCGGAGTGATATCTCTTAAACACCATCAGTGGAAAAAAATGTCAAACTAGCCACAGTGAACACAAGTTTTATCTTAATTTCTCATAGCACATAGATCTTGTGGTTATAGACTTAGGATAAAAGGAAAAAAAAAAGAATTTCATCTTTCAGGCCTAGAAACCAATAATCTCGCCCTTAGGAATCACTGCTTACAGAGATTCAGAGGTTTTGTACATAATGTTGGTATGTGCATCACTTGGAAACTTGCAAAAATACACTGAAAAAACTTACCAAATTCTATAAACCTCACTTGGCCAGGTAAAATTCTCAAGCCTATGCAAGTAATACTATCATTCAGGTCCAGAGAGGTTATAATAGGAATGTCTGGAAGTGCCACGTGATTAAACCAAACAGAAAAAAAAAAAAAAGTATTTATTCACTTTTTAAACTGAAATGCAGTCAACATTCATAACTGTCAGGGTCAGTTGGTTCCTGAATAGCACTTGTCACAGTTGGTACAGTAGTTTAGAAAAGAGACAGATTTGATGTGAACTAATAGATCTGCAAAACCAGTGTTCAACATAGCGTAGTCCAGAGACACATTTACCAGCTAAGCTCAAGATGTATTAATAGAATCATAGAATCATAGAATGTTT
>KL254716.1:0-32463 GCA_000699545.1 Podiceps cristatus | reverse complement strand
GGGGGGGGTGTGTGTGTCCTGTTATCTTTTAAATAATACAGCTCATGGGAAAAAGATGAACGGGTTTGTTAAATGAGGCAAATGTCTTTCATGCTGATACAACCAGAGGAACAGAGAAAATCTACACCACAATTTTTAAAAAGAGAATTCCTAACCAAAATGTGTAGGCCTGTAAATCTTTTTCTAATAAGGCGCCTACATTTGCTTGTGTTCAGGCTGGTTTTCCATCCTGTTCCTCGCAGAAGAAAGGGGAAAAAAGCCTTTCCCATTGTCAGCAGGGCCGCGCAGAGCAGCCCTCGCCGATGCCAGGCTGCCCAAGCCGTTTCCACCATCCCTCCTCTCCAGCAGCTGGCTCTATAATGCCGAAAAGGTTTGTTTTTTTCCCCCCTCTGCCTCCGATTACTGTGACCATAGTAAAAAGTCTAGACAAAACGGATGAAATCATCACCTTTTGAAAGATCTCATTACATCATGTGCTTTAAATTCCAAAATTCATCTCGCTGGCAGGATCGGCTTTTATATCTCCCTGTCCTGGAGTGAAACAGCAGCCAGCACTTGCCCGGGGATCTTGTTTTTGGGGAGGAGACGTGCTCAGTAGAGAAAAGCAGTGAGAAGAGCAATGGTATAGGACAACATAGGTAAATGGTTGGGTATTTATGAGTGATGGATTCTGACCGGTATCGCCCCATTCTGCCCGTTTCAGCCCTCATGCTCCCACCCGTGCCACCTTCTCCCACCCCGGTGGGGATGGACGGGTGAGGACGAGGGGGAGATGAGGAGCTCATCGATTAGGGTGACCTCTCCTCACCTCCCTTTCCCTTGCCAAATACTTAAAAGAGCATTGCGGGGTGCTAATAAGGCAGGGCTTGGCCCTCCTCCGCTTGGCGTTCACTCACAGGGGTGTTTGAACCACTCTGATATGGACGGCTGCTTTACAGCTCTGAATATTCAGCTGCCATAGAAATGCTCTTTCGCTGACCCTAAATTTGTACCGTAATGGCCCTTGGTGGCTAGACAGTTAATGCCAGAGGTGTGGTCCCTCGGGCTTACTTTTATTTATGTTTCAGGCCAGCTTCTTTTCTTAAAAGTGTGCACTTGTAAAATCCATTTTCCTTTCCCACCCCTCCTGATTGTGCTATAATTTTTATTCTTGCTTCATCAGCAGCCCTGAGATTTACAATTAAGTGCAAAAAACAGTGTTAAGGTTGCGACATGCACAAAAGCAAAGAGATTCAAAGTTAAGGGTGAAACTCTATCCTTAATTCACTCAGAGGTTTGTGTGGTTTGTTGGTTTTTTTTTTTTTTTTTTTTCCCTTTTCTTTCTATTATTTTTTTTTTCTTTTTTTGGGGGAAAAGGAGAAGAAAAAGCTCTGTAACATGAAAACCTAAGCATCGGCTGGCGGTCGCTGGAGCCAGATCCAGGGCAGCAAGCCACCACACACTGCCGCTTCAAAGGGGGCTGCCAAATTCCAGCGCACTCAGAGGATGACCCGCAGCAACCCCATTTCAGGCTTGGGTGTCTCTTCGGCAGAGGCTGCCAATTAGAGCGAACAGTGCCAAATTATTTGGCAGATTTGTGCCACGGACAGACAGCCAGTCATAGATTCGCTCTGGTTTCCTTGAAGTAATTACCATGACAATAATGCAAACTTGAATAAAGAAAATATTTTTACGGCAGAAGAGTGGGGCGTGAGAAGAAGCGGACAGGGAACTGGAGACAACTGATCCTGTTTCGCTGGCAAAATGTTTGATTTGGCCTGTGACGCCAGCCCGGTTGCTGGAATGGCATCTGCTGCTGCCTCTGCATCTGCCCAGCCCACGATTGTTGCTCGATGCTCATGGGTTGGGAGGTTTGCTGCAGTGTCCGGTGTCAGAAGACGCAAGTACATAGTCAACACTGCTCGGCCTTGGCCCTTTTTTTCCCCTATAAAGGGTGAAAACAGGAAAGCAACAACAGAAAACATATTGATGGAGAGCTGCTGGTGCAGATGTACTGGGGAGAGTTGAGTGACTCCACTCAACTAAAGGTTTGAGCCTTTAGGGTGGAATGACCCAGAAATGGCCAAGCAGGGGATGGGGGTGTTGGAAAGAGATAGTGCAGGAAGGGTGTCTTTCCGGGGTGCTGAGAACCCACCCTTTCTGCCTGTCTCTCCCCGCACGCCCACTACAGCCATCCCCATGAAAATCAAGCGATGCTTTTGGCTACGCAGGTCTTACAACGAAGGGAGAGCAAAGCTGTGCTGGCCATGGCTGCTGTATCACATTGATCATGGCTCCAGTACCACGTTGGCCATGGCTCCAGTACCACGTTGGCCATGGCTCCAGTACCACATTGACCATGGCTCCAGCGTTGACCATTGCACCAGGGGCTCTGCAGGATGTACACCGTCCATGGAGAGAATTTGGGCACAAACAGCTTCTCTATCCGGGTAAAGAGATAGGTTGCCCCCGGCGGGGCACGAGAGAAATCTCCTGCATGTATCTCTGCCCAGCCCTTACACAAGGATATTTAATTCTCACTTAAAACAAAGGCAGTTGTTGCGTACTGGCTCTTGAACATGGCAGGGAAAAATGGACTGTCAAGGGGAGTTTACTTCCTGTGTTAATAAAAAAGAAGCAAAAGAGTTTATGGATCTTTTCCTGAATATGAATATTAAATAGACTAGTTGAGGGAACCCTGATTTTAATTTCCTATGTCTTTATTTGGAATTCTACTCCCTCTTGGAAAGGTGTCTACTTAAATATAGGGGGAAAGGGAATTTAATGAATTACAAAAAGGGTTATTTTACATGGAAAATGTGTATTCCTGGCTATTTCCATTTAAAGAACATGACATTAGTGTGGAAATTGCCCCTTATGAACAGGTCATTAATGTCAACTCTACTAAAACTGACATCACCTGCTACTATTTTAATTGTGTGTTTTACTAATGCTAACCATTTTCCTTGACAATAGAACCCCCATAAGCTTAATGAATCTTTGCAGAATACATAAACCAAGGTCAATATGTAAGAAACGCTTCAAATGTTAAGAAAGCCAAAAGAAAAGTTTATTATTCTTTTGCATTCATAAGAATAAAAGCAAAAATAGAAATCCTACGCAATATGTTTTCCAGACCATGGTATATAAAAAGCTTTGATGCTTTGGGGAAATCTTTTCAATTAGCTACTATTTTATATGAAGGAAAGGACTTATTTAACCAGGTTACATTTCTAAGATTTATTCTTTATTTTCCAATACAAGTGACATATTAAAAAAAAAAATCCCAAATACTTCCTTAGTGTCATATGTAACAAGTCACATTTTTTTCCCATGGTTTGGGTGGAGGCAGGGGGGTGGGGGGGGGAGAAGAGAGAAAATGAAATCCAGATTTGTAATTCCTAACAGGAGAAATTCGATCCTTTCCAATGTTTAAGTAATATTTCCTGAAAAACATACGAGGCCATCTGCAGAGCTGTTTCCAGACACATTTTGAAGTGGCAAGGGCAACTGAAAGAGACCCGAATGGAGGCTGGCATTTCACCTCTGGGAGATGGAGCATTAAAGGTTTCTCAAAGCTGGTTCTACAATTTTACAAAGTATTCAACCACTGCATAGTTTATAATTTGTTTAATTTACCTACCTTTTATAGGTATGGGGAGGGGGAAATCCGCTCTGTAAGAGACAGTATAAAAACCAAGACAGCTGTAAAAGCCTAATGTACAGCTATCAAGAATGCTTCATGATTTTAGTTGATTGGAATTGTATTTTATTCTTTACAGACCCCGTACAAAGATTATAGGGAAATATTCACCTAGAAAAAACTGCACAGAGTGAAACATATTTGGGTAGACAACAGAAACACCGAATCCTTTTTGCTATTTAAGTCTATTATGGAATTTTGTTTTATTGTTGATCTCCAGGGTCACCTTATGAATTCGTGTTAGTAAAATGTTACGGCCTCACTATAATATTCACTTTGTGGAAGGGCCTGCATTTACCAAATCTCATCCAAGATCGAATATAAATGAGAAACTTGCATCGCTCTTCAAGGAATATATTTTACACTGTTTTCTCCCCCTTTTGAATTACAGACAGATTCTAAAATTGAATTCTTTTTCTTATGCCAGGATTCAGTAAAATGACTGAACAGTTAGGCTTACCTTTGATATATGTCTTAAATTTAAAATTTGCATCGTTCAAATAGTTAACTTCAGGTCCAGATTCTGCCCTCAGATGTGCATATTTGGGAACCTCATTAAGTTCCCTGGAAAATAATATTATACTGTTTGGATGCACTCGAATGAGATACATTACTGTGCTACCTTCTGTCATTCCCCCGTAAAACTCAGTATTTGCTGCAATTTTTATTTTGCTGACTGGTGTAGCCCTTTCTATTCTGTCAGTACCAACCGGCCTGCTAGGTATTTGTACCTGTCCTCTCACGTCCCTGGCTGTGCTGTTCGGATCAAATAGGATGAGTAGGATACAGCAGGTAATGCCTATGAAATTTGACAATTGTTGTCTGTCTTTGTGACCACGTTTGTGAAGTAATTGCTGCAGCTCGAGGGGTGGTGGTTGGAAGTGGGGCGGTGGGGGGTCCCTGCCCCACACGCTCCCTCCTTGGAGCCTTGTGTGTCCAGCTGCTTTTGTCAAAGTTATCTTGAGGAAAAAGTTTTCTAAGAGTGGAAAATTCATGGCATCAGTTGCTCCAGTGTTCATTTATTAATAAAATGAAGCTCGTTTCAGTTTCCAAGCAGTGCTTCTGGCTCTGCTTTTCGCCCGTGGAGGGAAGAGCCCTCTGATATCGGTTATCCTGGCTTCACTCGTGCTTCTAGACCTCCTCCGTGTAGACACCAGAGGCAGCAGGATCCCACCAGAAGCCTGGTGCTCCCACTCATCCAGTGGTCTAAATTCTGTGGGTTAATTTGGGGACTGAAGAGATCTTCAGCTTCACATGAACTCACCACCGTGAGTTATTACAGCCTCTCCCTGGCACCTCGCCTGCTGCCGATGGTCACAAACCCTCCTATTCCTGCAAATGGATTTACTTCCACCCCTCCCCTCAACTTGCTTTATTTCCTCTTGTTCGAGCAGAAGTTATGACACAAAATTTCAAAGTTAACATCAAGAGAGTGGGAGGCTACATAGGAAACCCTTTTCCAGATTAAGGGTTTTTTTTCACGGTATCATGCCCATCCCACCAGCTGCTTCCAGCACACGGTGCCACGGCATCGCAACTCCGCGCTCTGATCCCATATGAAGTCAGCAAGAGCCTTCAAAACTGTCACTTCCATTTCCTACCAAAAGCAAAACACTTCCTACAAGGAAAGCACACATTACAGCTGAATTATAAATGAGGACTGGTATTTTTGCGAGGTACAAATCGGAGGCATTCTCCATATTGTTGGAATACCAATTTTATTTTCCTGGTGTGTAGTACCCAGTGCAGTGCAGTGTCCCCGGAGATGCGTGCATTCTCCGGAGATTACTTCAGCATTGCATTACTGCTATCACATATCCATTATATATACTCTTTCAGACAAGTGGAAATGTTTTCACAAAAACAATCTGGAATCTTGGCTTAAAACCCAAGCTTGCTGTCAAGGCAAACAGAGTAGCCTCAAAGAGGACTTATTTTTATTTTGTTCAGACAAGTATGTTGTTTCTGGATTATAATAAGGGAAAATATAGCAGCTATCAGTCTTCAGTTTATTTGACAAGCTTCCTCTGACAAACCTAGAGGAATAAGCCCTGGCCCTGCAAACTCCTTCTCATTCAGGTATTCCCTTTGGCTCCAGCACTTTTATTAGTGTGATTAAGGGCCACAGATGTGTTTGCAGGACAGGAGTCACGGGATGGGGTGATAGATTTGCTCGTCCGTCACTTATTTTGCAAAGTTCGAAAAGACTTTGCTGTTTCCGGTGCTTCTTGCTATCAGTCAGAACTCTAAGGGCTTGTCCCATCACCTATCAAACAAGGTCAACTAGCAGGTTATAATCAGATGCCAAATAAACAAATGCAAACTTGAAATCGAGTGATTTACTGTCTATTTTCATTAAGCTCTTCCCAAGGAAGCAAACACTTTATGCAACACAAGGGACCTTTGGAAAGGGTCAGCCGCCGTGCTGAAGCAAGACGCGGTGTGATGGTTTTCACCCAAATGGAGTTTAATGATACCGAGCGTAAAGGGAAGGCTGCGTTGTTTGGGGAAAAGTGCACTGTAAACAGAGGCATCTCTTCACCTTGCAGCAAAATCTCCTTTGTAAAGTGCGTGGAGTTTTAATATTCATGTGTTTACATTACTCTGAGTTTTCTACTCTTTAGACTAGCATTTTCCCTATCCTATCAGCTAAAAAAACCCGTCTCGGGACACGGGAGATTCTAGCTTCATTATAAAACTCAGTCCATTTTAAAATAAAAATTTCAATTTGTTTAAGAATTCCAGCATGAAGCTGGATCACTCTCAGGTAGCAGGACACCTTTATGTGACGAGGTCTGGCCTCGATGGAAAATAAAGAGCCACACGAAGGGCAAGTGGTCTTTTAATATGGCTGTTCCCTGTGCCTTCCTACGGGATGGTGGGACTGCAGCACCCTAGCCGGGGTCTGTCCCCAGGATGGGTTACGAACACGTCTGAGGGGAATTTTTGGGCTGGAGGGGGTGTTATATGATGCTGCTGTAGAGCAGCATTGCACAGCCGGTGCCGGGGAAGTGCGGCGGGAGCTCTACTTACCAATTCTTGCCTTAAGCTTCTGGGTTTAGCCCATTAAATCCAGGCCCGTGTTGTTCTGGTGAAGCTCTGAAACGCCACCTGACTCGTCTGCTGGGTCCTGGTCTCCTCCCAGCTGGTTGCACGTGCGGTGCTCTGTGAAAGCGCTTAAAGGTGGCAGCAATGGCCTGCGCGGGGCTGGAGCTGCGCATCCGGACGCAACGGGAAAACACAGAAAGGCTGGTGTGGCAGCATCTCGGTGCAGCGTACGGCTGCCCTGTCACACGCAGGGAAGACGCTCCGGATTTTGGCTCTGTAAATCAGATTGACACTGTACTGGAGGGCTACTCGGGAAAGACATGTCACTTGGAGAACACAAAATATTGTGTAACTTGAATTGTTTTTCCATGAAGCTTATCCCTTGATAGCACTTCTGTTTCTTATATCTCCTTAATACAGCATAATTTAAATGTTTTCTAGGCAGAGTTATGCTTATAATGTTTCTTTTCCAACATGATATTGGCTGTAATGTGGATGCACTGGCAAGAAGTCACGGTTTGCTTCTTTGCATTTTTGTGTCTCTCCTAGTTCAAAATAAGAATCTCTAACTTAACCTATTCTGAAATTTTGCAAATAATTTTTACAAACAAATGGTTTGTCAACAGTTTTTCTACATTTGTTTTATAAATTGTTCCATTCCCATATTTCAGAAAATTTCCCAAATGAGACTGAGAAGAAAAAAAAAAATTCTTTCCCTTTTTATCCTAAAGGTTGCATAAATATTTCACACGTATCTCCCTTTAATTAGATGATAACATTGTAAAGTGGCAAAGAGTTTTCTCTTTCCCCAAATTAGACATGAGAACCACAAACAAATTAATTTGTGTCTCAGGGTTTTGACTGGGCCTCTTGGCCTGCTCCAGCACTAACACAGGCACTCATGACCCTCTGGATTTCAAACGCCTGAGGGTAAAAAGCAATTATAAAAACATGACTTTCCCAGATCAGCTTTCGAATCTGCCTTATCTCTGTTTTATTGATGGGAGATTGAAAGAAGATTCAAATCAGCTATCCTTCAATTCTTTACCAGCAGCAAAAACCAGAAATCATTAGCTTTTTCTGTGTAAATGACTTTGTCCTGCTTTATTATTCAAAACTGGCTGGGCACTTGACTTAAAAAGGCCATGTTGAATATTTATTTCTAGTTTTGGTAGTTGTAAATAGTACATTGCTTTGCTCCTTATTTTATTTTTCTTTTTTGGAATAATTCTTTGTAGCAATTAGAGCAGGAACTAATTAATATGAGCATTTTTTAATAGCTAAAGAATGCACACTGACTTAAATTAGGATGATCTCGCTCTCATAGGTCTATTGTGGCTGTTAGAAAACCTTACCACACAACCATTAAAAAAAAAAAATCAAGGAAAATAATTAAATATCTGGTTGATTTTACTTCTCTGTGTGATTACTGGTGTTCACTTCCTAACAAGTAAGAGTGGGATGAGAAGAAAATATTATTTTTAAATCCCACCATAATTACATATGCTCATGGTGACAAGTGCAAACAACTCTAAAAAATAGGTAAAGGGAAGAGAAGTGTTTGGTTTGGGGTTTTTAGGGAGAGTAGAGAGAGGCATTGGGAAATGCTCTCGGAGCAGCCGGGCTCGGAGAGGAAACTGGGCTGAGGTGGAATTACTGTATTTAATGAGTGTGGATGGATCAATGTGTCACCACTAACGGGGCGTGCTGCATGAGGATGAAAGGGTGCTCAGACCTGGCTACCCGGCGAGGATGGTCCTTTGCTATCTGAATCGTAGTGGCACTTAAAAGGGTCAGATGAGGGTTGTGCATCTCCGGAAGGGAAAGTGTGATGTGAGAGTAAGCTTTGCTTGGCGGAAGCTGCTTGTGAAGGCCTGGGCTAAAGAAAACGCTTGCTTTTCACCCAACCTGATGTGAAATGTGGGTGGTGATGCCCAAGTGTGGGAGGGAGGCTGTGTGCCCGTGCCAGGCTCTTCATATTTCTCTTTCTGTTTGGAATAACATGTGGGTTTGACTTTGATTTCAGTCCAAGTGAGGGCACAGTCCACGTTGTGAGTCTCGTTTCAGAGGCATCAGATAAATATCAAGGACTCGGGGCATAAAGGTGGAGCTGAACAATTTGTGTAGAAGGAAGCACACCCTCCGGCCAATCTGTCGCCTTTCTAAATCCTCCTGGGTTGGTCCTGCAGATAAAAATGCCGTGTAGCTTAGATGAGGGCTTGCTTAAATGATACAAGGCAGACATTCAATTTTAAGAAGCTGGAGCTTTATTTTTGGAATCCTAGAATGTGTACAGAATTTAAAAAGCCTAAAGCTATAATGTTTTACTGCTCCTTTGATAAAATTTATATTTAATCATATCTTAAAAACTGTTCTCATTCTGTCACTTGATGTTACCAACCAAGCGGAACCCATCAATGCAACACTATCTATCAGCTCTTTTATTTCATTCTCCTACAACTCCTTTTTAACAGTACATACATTAATGAATTACGGTGGAGTTTCAGTGAAGTACAAAGGAAAATCCTGTTTGTACCAAAGGTGTGACTGTCACTCACAGGTTTTTCATTACCTTGTTGGAACCAAAACGCTGAATCTGACCCATTTACATAGCAAAACCTCCCACTTGCCCACCAAGTGTCTGTGTCCTTTCTTTTGAAGCTGAGTTTCCCAAAAGTTGTGATGAGTGGATTTTCTCCATTGTCTTCAGATCTTCTTCTGAATGTTTTCCATTAACACATAGTTTTCAGGAAGCCTTTCTAGAAGAGATGGGGGTGTTGTGTGTGATAAACGACAGCCCAGGCTGATGAGGATGATCAATTCCTTGGTACCTTGGATGAATTTTCAGTGATGCCCATTTGCTGCTGGCAGTTATAAGACTACATAGGGATTTGTGCAGTGAGATACCTGTCTCTTTATCAAATTTGTCTCTTTAAAACGGTAGTTAGACTAATTAAAGCCTCTGCTAAACTGTCCCTGCAGCTACACCTGCTAACTCTGCTGTTGTAACGCTGTTGGATGCGTGTGTCTGGGGGTGGACGTTGGCCTTCGTCAAGGCGTCGTTCCTGTTGCTTGTGGCAAGAATGAGTTAAATACATTTCTCTCCATTTTTTTTTTCCAGAGCTGAAACATGTCCAGCAAAGTTGGTGGTCTCCATAAGAAATTCAAACTCTCTGCTGACCAAGTGAAAACACACATGTGCATGTATCAGGCATATACATAATCTTGGCTGAAAATCAGTGTCAGTGACAATTTCACTCAGTGAAATCTTAGTTTTGATCCTCGCTCCTAAAAATCATGTTTGTCTCAGGAATTTTACTTAGAAGACCTTTTAGCCTTTTAGTACCAGACTGACTTCTCAAGTTGTTAATAATTCTCCCTTACAATATGAAGACACTCCATTTTTATTCCCATATAAATTTGAATATATATTCACATTTATTCACATTCACATGCCAGAAGGTTTGAGTTTTTTGTTTTGTTTCTTTCCCTTTTTCTCAGAAATATCCAGCATGGACCACCGCTGCTAAAAAGACAACGGACTAAATGGACCATTGGCAATCGCACATACCAATATCATTCCTTTAAATAGAAACGATTTGTTCTTACTCTTGATAAACACATAAGTAAAAGTCCTGTCTTTTCATTTCTGTCTCTTTTCCTGGAGGACTGTGGGATCTCCCAGCACTGTCTGTTCTTTTCCTCTGTGTTTTGCAGACGGGGGAATCGTACGCAAGACTCAGCTCCACGTCCTCTGAAGAGGCAACATTAAAGTCAGCACTTCAGTGGACTGAATTTTACAGGATTTTTCTCCCAAGTATGATATTGATACCTTTTAAGTGATTGGAGTAACTGAGGAAGCTTTCTCTAAATTATTGACTGGATGTCTAGAGAAGAGATGAATGAAAAATATCTTGATCCCTGATAAAGGTTTAGGTGAATTGAGTTAATCTTGTGGCTTCAGATGTGACCCTTTCCAGTATTATTTAGGACAAACCTTTCTAAGCTAAGCCCGTGGGGAGGCTCTGTGTGTGAGAGAGAGGAAGGATATCCTAAATTTTGGTGCTAGGGACCTGAGATGGGATTTTCCATGTTTCTAAATAATTTTTCTCTGAAATCAGGAGAGGGAAGCAGGAGGAGGGAGATGAAGAAGAAACACAATAACTTGGCATCGTCCTGCCTCCCTGTTTGTGGTCTGTTAGCATTTTGCAATAATAATTATGGTATTTTAGGTAGAAAAGTTTGGGGTTGAGCAGTTGGGAGAGAGCCCTGTTGAGAGACATAAACATCAGCAGGAGCAGAGAGCCCCGGGAAGGTCCTGGGCAGGACAGCAGTGCCGGCGCATCGGCTCGGGGATGTCTGTGGTGTGTGTGCAGCTCGGAGCTGCTGGGAAAGGCTAAAAGCACCTCAGCTCGTGTTTTGGATGGCCTGAATTTGTTCTGGAGAGAAAAAAAAAAAAACAAAAAAAAAAACAAACCCCAAAAAACCAAACAAAAAAACCCCACCCAAGTTGGGAAAATATAAAACTAGTTCTGTATTTACAGGAACAGTTTGGAAGGAAAGAAGGTGCTGTGACAGGTTTTCTTCTTCCAGTAATGTCTCCTTGCATCACCCCAGTAAAAGGAGACTAAATATCTGCTTTTCTGTATATGTAAAACTACTGTGATACAAATTTGATCACATTTGCAAGGATTAAAGGATTTGATCTGCAGAATGCATTCTCTTCCTAAGCATGACAAATAGAAGCAATTTACAGATGGTTTCTGAATATTTTTCTGAAGTGATTTTCCTGTTCTGTTTGGGTTTGGGTTTGGTTGGGGTTTGAGTTTCGGTTTAGGGTTTTGACACCCACTTGTGTGCCAGTAGAGATCAGCAGTTTTTTATATATTTAAGCAAACATAATGTCAGCATAAGGGCTTAAAAAAGGATACTGCATAACTATCGAGTGGCAAAATTACTCATGACTGGTAAAACAAAACAAATAAAGTCAGGCCTGAAGGCAATCGGAAAGCAACTTTTTGCACCCAGTCTTTCTATTCCTTTTTTTTTTTTTTTTTTTTTTTTTTTCCCTGAGGTTTTGGGCATCTCTGTATTTCCATTATCTTCATTTTATTTCCCCCTCTCAAACCTTCCTTTGTATGGCACAAAAATCAGTGTGTGCTACAGGAGTACATACTCCTGACCCGACTATTAGCTTAATGAATTAATGACTTTGTATACACATCTTCAAGGGCAAAAAAGGGGGCAGGATCTTCTTAAAATTCCAGGTTATATTAAATTAAAATAAATCTAGATTTTTATATTTTTATCAATTGCTCATTCGGTGAAACCTGCCCACTTTTTCACTTTTACAAATCGACTAAGCTTTCTATTTCGTACCTGAGAGGACTCAGGAGATTTGCGGACGAGATGTCTACCTTTGAAGAAGTTCTCTCTCCTCTGACACATGCTTGCTGACTCTACTGGTCAGTCCTCAAGGTCATTAATATTTGGAAATTGTCAGTCAAAGGACAGCTAATCATTTTCCTCCTCTGCCTCTTTATGCTCTGGTTTTGGTCGCACCTGGGCTCAGGCAGCGATTCCCACACATCTGTGTTTCTACAAATTTCAGCCACATCGTGTTGTTGTCCAAGGCTTTTATACTGGTACAAATGAAATGTGATAAACGAGCATTTGCACACTGTAATAATTGTGTTTTTCTTCTGAGGGTGTTACAGAAAAGCCGACTTTGTCAGCACGTCCTAAAGTGGGTTTCCTGCTTAAAAACAACAGCGCCAGCAGCAGACCTTAGAGATTACTGCTTCTGTGAAATATAGATTCGAGGTGAAATGAATGTATCAGAAATTTCAAAATTTAGTTGTAACTTCTTGAATTTTTTTTTTCTTGAAAGCATTCAGATCTCAAGACTGAAGCATAAATATCTTTTCAGCCATGGTCAGGCTTTTCTCTTATATCCACAGCACTAATTTGCTGGGAATTTTCAGGAGCAAGAGCTCAGTTCATTTGATTTAGGATTTTATCAAGGAGATTATGATCCAAACCATGAATCCACAGGCCCCCTGAAAATAAGTCTTTTGAGTTTCAGTGATCATTGATAAAAACAAAGGGAAGTGAGAGACAAAAAAAATGCTGATATTTGGATATGTAGAAGAATCTTTACGTCCTCTACTTTTTTAATTAAAGAAGCTAATTTCAAATCAAGGCTGTACAATGCCCATTTGGATAAAACAGTTTCCTATAACAACAGAGGAATTCATGTAGAGGTAATAGTTGTAAGTTGTTTCAACTCCTTATAAAATAGAATTGGTAATAAAATATTGGTTAATGCTAATAAAAAGGAAGAAAACAGAACAAGGAGGGAGAGGTACTCCAAGAACAAGTGTTTTTGCAAAGGTACTTTTGCTCAGGTTTTGGTGCAATTAGGGAAGGAGCTTGCAGCATGGGGAGAGCTGTGTGGCTGAGTGAACAGAGCTCGGTGGACCGAAGTCCAAGTCCCACCTCAAGAGCAGAGATGGGACAGGACTGAGGGGGAGAGTATGTGCACAGGAGGAAGGAAAAAGGGATTGCTTGGGTGATGGGAAGCTTTGGCAAATACCTTTCCAGCAGCTAGACAGTTGCTTGTAGCTCTGGCTTATCTTTAGCTGAAATTTTTGTGACAGAAAGGAAAAAAATCAACACCCTTCATTAGTCCTGTAAATCCCAGCCTAGAAAACCCCAGGGAGCTTGCTCCCAAGAAAAGGAATCCTTTGCACAATAACTGCACGTTTTCAAACAGTCCCTGCTCTTGCTTATTCCCAAGAATCTGCCAAGTCTGTTGAACTTCCTCATAGTGACCCTCCCATTTAATTCATGGGCCATTTTGCATTTACAGAGAGGTCAATAAAAGCTTTCCAGAGCTGCAAACCTTTGTGTAATGGTTGTCCCAAGCAATACAGCCTGAAGAGCCCCAACAGGAAATTGGTAAAGCAGCAGCCAATTTCCTTTTGCTTTTTTACTGCCTTTTGGTCTTCCTGCTCTGTTCATATCCCCACTGCTGAATTATTCTAGAAATGGTGGGATGTTTCCAGCGCCACATATGGAGGAGAGCTCATTTCATTCACAGAACTTTATGCAAGGTTAATCAAACATAGATTTATTTAATTAATAATAGTTGTTAGGTTAAAGCACAAGACCAATGATGAAATTCGGTTTCCGCTCTGATTTTGTTTCTGTCATGCTATGTGACTTTGGAACAACTATTTTATTGATCTTTTGTTACCTTTGCTTAAAATGTGGGCAATACCTATGTATCTTCCAGGCTGAGGTTCATGGGCTCCTTGGAATCTTTGGGCACAGGGAGCAACGCAATAGCCCTGAACTTCTGCTGTCCCCTCCCACATCTGAACACGGGAACCTTTTCTGAAGAGTGAGGGGATGACAATTATGAAATATTTTAGGTTAATAAAGCTGCTTCACAAAGGCTGCAACTACACTGGCAATAACTCATCAGAACAGATCTGCAAAGTGAAATTGTTGTTACTGAGTACCAGATGTCCACAATAAATGCGTTTCCAGGTTGTTCACTTCGGATGATGGCGAGTCTGGCCCTGCTGACTGCAGACCCATTACTGGCTGGAACACATCTTCTGGTTTAGTTTCACCCAAAAGAGATCCAGGCCGCGTGCTTCACGACAGCGGTGCGATGCTAACCGCATCAGGGAGGTGGGGACGCCTGGGAGATGGCCTTCAGAAGCGTGCTCGCAGCCTGAACTCAAAGGTGTGGATGCACAAAGGGACTTTCTCGGGCCTGTGCTCAGTGGCGCAGCAGCCGCCTCACACCTCTGTCCCAGGAGAAGAGCGCAGAGCACTAATTTAGACGCCCGGGCTGCCTGTGCAGTGCCTGGGGAGTCTTTAGCATCTTGGAAAGCCTTAGTTACCCATGACTGCAAAGGTCATGAGTGCCCAAACTAATCAATGGGAAACACTGATGTCAGAGGCACCTAAATCCCACACCTCCCCGAGCCTTACTCGTGTCTTGCAGCCTCGGTCCGGTGTTTAAGGTAGCTAGATACATGCAGTCTCCCCCAAAATAAGCAGAGTAGAGGAAGAGTAAGCAAGTGGTAGTGGTTGTGTGTTCTTCCCTATGATAATGTAATGATCTCAGCACAAAGCTTTGGTCTCCGCTCTTGTAACTTTTCTGTATTTTGTTCAATTACTACTTAATGCAAAATAAGTAAGAAAGTCCTTGAACTTGGTCAAGGTCTCCATTCTCTCAAGGAAATGCCCTAATTGCTTGTAGCTGGTATATGTAGCCATAAGGATGTCATTATTTTCTGAAAAATAGAACATTGCCAGCACAAGACACATGCTTTTAACCCAAATAGCTGAAAACAATTGCTCAGGAGGTTAGAGAGAAATTAGACTTTGCTTCTTCCCTGCCTGGTGCAAACCCTTTTGACGCTGAGCCTTTCTGTACCGGGAGGGATTCCTCCCTGGCTGTGTTTGGAAAGGATAAATCTGCCATTTTGAATTTTCCAGCTGACTGTGCCATAAATGTCTGCCCAATATCAATATATGGATGGAGGCTTGTAGTCTGGGATACCTTGGCAGGATGTAAGGACATAGCATGGGTGCAAAGCTATATCTGAAACTAGAAATGACCCAAACTAGTATTTTAAGACTCCAGGATCTGTTCAAGATTAGGCAGACGTACAGAAACTTTGAAGTCTAAGATTTAGACTAGATCACTGAACACGTCCTAAGTGCTGCATCTGTGTCCATGTTATGTCCTACCAGTCGAAATGATGTCCTTGCTGTTGCTCAAGACATGGACATCGCTGTAGATCCCCGTGTAAAGAAGGGGTCACTGATAACATTTCCTTAGCCATAGTACTGTTTTCTCAGTATTGTCAGTTGCTTTTTGCTTAGACCGCCACATTTTTCGTATATTATATGGGAATAACAAATATTCTAAATTGAGATTATTAAAGAAAAAAATACAGGAGGAGCAGTACCATTTATATTAATTTTGCTTCATGCACAGATAAAATTCAGGCTCATGTATGAAGTTTGCCTGCAGCACTCAAGGCCACTGGTCCTTTGGTTCTGACACTTGAAGCTTGGTAAGAAAATACAAATCTGAATAATTGCGCTTGTGATTCCCTGAATTTATTCACTTATGGAAAGAAACGAAGTACAATCAAGTCTCTCATGTGGAGAAGATTGCAGTCATAAACTCTAAAATGATTGGATTACCTGTCTTGTATCATATTATCTTTTGTACTAGTTACGTATTGTTTCAAAGCTACAAAAATAACAGCTCTTCTGACTGAAATATTTTTCTTAGTTTTGCCTCTTGGTCATAAAAGGTAATCTGATACTTGTTTCTTGTAAGGTTTCTTGTAGGTTTTAGCTCTTCTTTAAGTCTTCCGTCCTAAGTTTGATTTTTGTCAGTTAACCTCACACCTCAAATACAGATTTTCTCTTCAGGCTACTGCTTTGATTCTTCTAGTCAATTCCAAACTTAGCAAAACTATGGATGTGCATATTCTTTCTTTCATAATTATCAAGTTTACTATTTTTTTTTTCCCCTTCAGGATCTTTCTGGCATGTGTTACAGTCTCCTGGGTTTCAAGGCTGCAAGAATTAGAATTCATTCAGAGTTCAAGCCTTTGTTTAAGCCAATGTCCTCAGGGTTATGAGGTATGTTAAATGGCAGGAGAAGAACTACTGTTCTGGGTCTCCTGGTTGGCTGCAGTGTATTAGGTGTGCTGTGGAATACCTACTCCTGTCCCACTTAGACATCTAGACCTTGACTCCACAGAAGACATTTCTGCAATCAGGTGGAGTTTTGTGGGATTTCCCTTTGACATTGGCCAGGTTGAAGTATCAAGGCCTCACATGCAACCAAAACCATGGTGTAGGAGTATCACAACTCAGGGTCGATTCCATTATTTATTAATTTTCTCTTTAAGGAAATGACCTCTAATTCTGACCCTAAGTGATGTTGACTCCTGTGTAGAGGAGTGCACAGGACCTCCCAAAAGCTCTGGTTCTTGACGTTGTGTATGTGGATTTTAGTGGTCTCTAATAATGCTACCAGGAGAATTTTTTTTTTTCCCTTCCACATAGGCTCCTTGTAGCTGAAAGACTTTGCAGAAGTACTTGTTGATGCCTGGAAAAAAGAGCAGTCTCTACCAGGTCAGCAGCTTGCTTACCTCATGGGTTGCCAAGGGACAATACCAAGCGATTGTCAGTTTTCAGGAGGCCCCACCACACCTGTCTCACACCACACATACCTCCCTACATCAGAACGGGACAGGAGGGTTTGAGCTGGGCCTGGCAGTGATGTCCACTAGACGTGAGTTTTCAGCCACCAAAAGCCCCCACAGCCCCTAGTCGGGGAGCCCCTGGAACTGCCCAGCTCCTTGCAGAGGGGTGAGGATGTAGCAAGCATCACATCTTGGCTTTCCAGGCTGGAGGGTCCTTTCCCACTTCTTTTCAAGGAGAGAGTCTGATACGGTATTTTCTCCCTTTGGGGGAAATGTCAACATTTATGAAATGAGAGCAAACTCTTTAAATTTTTTATAGACTGAAAAGATTAAGCTTTGGCCAGCTCTAGTCAAAATTTCCCTGGTTCCCCATAAGCAAATGAATTTGAGTGAAAAAGCATAGTTGTCTGTAGTGCTGCACAAAGAAAGCCATCAACTTGTTCCCTGCAGTCCTACCTTGTTACTTGAGTATGCATGGGAATCCGAGGTGTATCTTTATAGGTCCGTATTTCCACGACCTCCAGTATTCTTTCTCTCATTTGCTATTTTATTTTGTTACCTGGATACAGCTATGAGTCTAGTGGCACTTTAAAAAACTATTGCTTGTATATGCTCCAATTGCAGTTCTGATGAAGGAGATGAGATAAACTGGTGTTCTCATCTATGCGTCTCAGACACAATAAGGACAGATAAAGAAATTCAAAGAGCATTGCAAACCACTATTTATTACTATTTTCAGTGGTGGTGAGCACTCCAAATGAATCCCTGTACAGCAGAACTTTCATGCAGTTGATGCTGTTGGGACATCAGCAGACCGTCGTCACTCACTTCACTTCTGTGTCTGAATTCCTAATAAAAACCCCCACTCAGACTCAGGGTGGAATTTGTTTTAATTGAGTATTTGTGTCTTATATTGAGGCTTTAAAATAATTACCGTCCAGTGGTAAGTGATACAACATGGTGTACTGAAAAGCATTTCCAAATACGTTGGAATGTGATCACTGAGGAGTTCATTTTCTATGGGGTCTTAAAATACAGCCATGTAGTAAAAAATCTTTATTTCATTGTCTGGCTATTCCGCCAAGTCCCTTCCTTCCTGGAATGTTTATTAAATTTAGTTTCATGCGGTCTGTAAATATATATATATATACACATACATGCATATAAATATATTCTTTTATTACCTCAGAAGGCTGGGTGGGCTGCGAATTGCATCCTAGTTTTTTGTGGAACTGGTACTTGTGCTACAGTTTTAGCTACATGTTAAGATGTGACAAAACCAGTTTGCTCTCCCTGTGAGAGGTTTGTCCTCCCTGCTGATGACTGAATCTACATTATGTAGCTTGTGCCAATCAAAACACACTGATCTCTCTTTTTTCTTTTTTTCCCCTTCTTTTTATCTTTTTTTTTTATTTTTTATTTTTTGTTTTTTAACCAAGAGGACACAATATTGACTTGATGATTCCAACACAGCTGTCTGGCAGTGTTAATCAATGATCTCTGCTCGCTCACAACGTACTACCAGCGTTAGATCATGGCGACAAGAGCAGAACAAGCCCGATGCAGCCTTGGCGTAAATGATCCCTCTCTTAGTCACTATGAACTGCATTTGGAGCAAATATCATTTTCCATGTTAGAAACAAAACAATAACTGCTTCTTCTCTTCTCTTCTCTTCTCTTCTCTTCTCTTCTCTTCTCTTCTCTTCTTTCTTCCTTCACAAATTCTTCATATCTCTAAAAATCACACCCGTCAAAATAGTGTTTTGCCCTCCACAGTTAAAGAATTGAATCTGTATTGTTTCAGTATCCTTAATGATAGTTCTGTAAGATCCTCACTTGTTACATCTGAAAATTGAATAAAAAATTCCTTTGTGCTGACAGCTTCATTGTAGTCAATGTTCAAAATATCAAAGGACGAATGCTAAATGTTCATAATGTAAAGTGTCAAGAGTGCAATCTGGGATAATAGAATACATGTCTTGCAAACTTGCACTTTAATATGGCAAACTACTTGGTCAGCAAGCAAATTAATTCATTTATGAGTTGATATTATTGCAAGTAGTGGGTCAGCTTTTGCAGGCAGCTCTGTCTGCTGTTGAATTTTGCTACCATGCAGTATCTTCTGTATTTGTAGATGCCTACCAGAAAATGAGTGTGTGGTCTCAGTTTAAGGGTATGATTTCAGTGGCTTCCCTTATGCATATCAGTTCACTGTGGGGTTTTTTTTTTAAGATTTTTTTCCCCAATGCATGTTCGCTGTTCAAAGGGACTAAAAAACATTTGCTGTAATTATCTGGTTATCCTTTTTAAATACCAATTGTTGTACAGTATGAATTGATTGTGCAGATGTTTAAAACATGAACAGATGAATACAGTGAAATGTTGTCAGTGGCATGTTGTCTCCCACAGTTCCACAAAGAAACTTGAACATATTTTCTGGCAGAGCTGCTCATTTTCCCAGGGCAGATATTTGCAAGCCTACCTCTGTAGTTTGTGAATATCAAAATGAATGGTAAATATTAACCTCTGAGAGCTAGAATAATGTGAAAAATTACAAAAGTAAATGTTAGCAGAAATATCTGTTACACAGGCAAAGAGAGAGGCAGCATTGAAAGGATTTATGTTATTTTTTGAGTCTTGGCTCACACACGAAAGTTGTGAATCTTTCGATTGAAAGGAAAGTAAGATCCAATTTTTCAAAAGCAGCTTTGAAGGTTTGTTTTTCAGAGTTCAGTGACCTGATTGAAAGAACAGCTCTCTGTAAAAATAATTATGGAAGAGGGGAAAAAAAAAAATTGACATACTGTAAAAGTTAAAACTGCAAACAGATTTTCATTGTCTTGTAGAAAAAAACCCAAAACAACCCAAAATAAAACCAAAAACCCCCACTAACCCCAAACAAGGGGATTAACAGATTTTATTGCTCTCTTTCTTAAAGAAAAAAAGGAACTTTGGTAACCCTTGTGAGTTGGTCGACAGTATCGTCCTTGATTGATTGTCCTTATGAAGCGTACGCATCTGTAACTTACTTCATCTGCTGATAATGTCTTATAGATGGGTATATTGAGGTCCTTAGTGAGACCAGACTGGGGTCAAATAAGCAAATGGTAAAACCAAGGCCTGTAAGTAAAATAGTTTAGAAGTATTTGCATTACAGTTGTTTAAGCAGAGATGAAACACGGATTCATATTTTTTTGGAGATGGAGTTTTGGCTTTTGAGAGTGGTGTGCATCTGATTTGGACCTCTCTCAGAGAAATGCCCGTCTCATCCCTGCCCTGGTTTTAGGTGAATTTCAACAAAAAGTGATGTCTATATTGCAGTGACAAATGATTTACAGGTCCCTTACTGTAGCTGGGATGCTTTCTGTTTTCATAAAAACATTACCAAAGTGAACCCTGCTGCTTTCCTGCATCCTACGGGCACAATGTGTCTCTGACGAAGCCCTTCTCAGCACATTTCAAATGTAGAGCTGGGTTAGCGGAGCTGCTGCAATTCCCAGGAGGCAGGAAAAAAGTTGGAGATGAACTTGTAGCCCCATGACAGCAATGTCATCTACACCCGCTGCTTCTTACTTCTTTACGGGCAATCTGGTGGTCTTCCTGCCACAGCCGTCTCCGTGTCATACATTTCTTTTGTCCCATCCCAGAAGCAGCATCAGCAAAAATATACTGGAAGATCACACTGGGCTGGTAGCCAATGCAGATTTATGTCTTTGGGGTTTTTTTCTTTGTGAGCTGCCTTTGATTTAAAGACCAGCTTTTTATCACGGATGAGGTGTTGATCTAGGGACCAGGGCTTGGCAGTGGGCTCCTGCTAACTGGCCCCTGGCAGGACATTTGGCCCAAACTCTCTTCATGTCTTGGGTTTTTGCCTGTTTAAAATCCATTTGATGCTCTCTCCTCCTCGGAAATTGCCACTGAGGGAGATTTTTGGTTTGTTTATTTTTCTCATAGATGGTGATTCACAACTTTTTGTGAGAGAGCCTTTTCTGATTGGAGGTGATGCAGAATGGCAGCTCAGTGTCCCAGTATCACCGGGGTACGGATACCCCTGTATTTGGTGGTGATCAGGACAACTCGTGTAAACACTAGAAGTCAGATTATGGCTCAAATGATTTTATATTGGTTTAGCGAGTCCTAAATACATTACCAGGTAATTTGCATTTGGAGAGTAATTTCACATTCACTCCACTGGATTGTGGCTAATGTTGTGGCATCTGAGCAAAGGTTAATTCTAACCTTTGACTTATGTCTTTGATCAAAGTAAATTTGTTAAGGTAACACCAAAGTGGAAGCACTAAGCAATGATTGGTTTAAAGCAGCTCTTAGCAGTTCTTACTAACGCCTCTACCTCCACCAGTGTTCAGCTGTCTTATGTCCCTGACATTTGTCGGTTGGTTGTTGTTTTGTCGTCAACATTAATATTGTCTTTAGACGCACATACAGTGTTTAATATTAATCACTACAGTTCGTATATTGACTTTCCCTTTTTGCTCGTTGCTGTGGGGTGCACAGAGGCCCCGAGCGCATCCTTCCCTGGCAGCCAGCGAGGCAGAAGGAGACGACTGCATTAGGTGCCCCCTGAGAAAGCAGCACGGCACTTAAAGGACAGAGATGCTCTTCAGGGACGGCAATGGGGAAGTTCGGTGGGGTTTTGGCTGGGTAACGTGCAGCGGTTGTTCTTCCCACACTCCTCAGCACGTCCTCCCTGTGCAGCCTGCTGGGGCTGGGACCGCTGCATTAATTAGGAAGCAAAACAGTCCAGTGAAGAGGGTGAGGCCATGTTAGGAGGTTCTGCTGATCCAGCTGGAGTGGGAAACATTGCCCCACCTGCCATGCCAGCTCTCCGGGTAGTAGTGGGGCTTGGTGTGGAGAGATGCTGGCTCTGGGTGAATCCAGGTGATGGCAAATTCCTGGGTTACTTTCAGGCACCCTGGCAATATGACTTGTTAGGAAAACCCACAAGTTTTCAGATGTTTCTCTTCTACCCTACCGTCACAGAGAGGTAAAAGTCACAGGGTGAATTTAGCTCATTTAGTTGCCAGTTGACTGAATGACAACTCACTTAGTTGTCAGCACAGTCTAACCCAAGTTGTCGGAGTTGCTCTTCAGTCAACAGAGACGTTGGGTTATTGTGTTTTAGACGCTTACGCCTTGATTAAGTCCATAATAAACTATTATTCCCGATTATGGTTTGGGTTGTTAATCCATTTGGGATTTTTTCTCAGGTGTGTACCTCCGGTCATAGAATCATAGAATCATAGAATTGTCAAGGTTGGAAAAGACCTTTAAGATCATTGAGTCCAACCGTTAACCCATCACTGCCAAGTCCATCTGTCCTTTGCCTGGGACATGTGCGGGGTCTTCTCTGCCACTGCCGGGACCAAAGCTGCAGCCCTTGCTCCAATCCTGCGCATACCAAAGGCGGAAGAATCACTATTGACAGTGACTTCTACAAACCAGAGGGAGAAGCCCAGTTGAGATGTCTATTAAATACAGTTCAAACAACACCACACCAGATAAGTTATGAATATTTTAAAACGGCTTCTTAAAATTAGGGATTGCCTACTGAAGGCAGTCATTAGTGCAGGTTTCATTAGAGTAGCAGACTGTAAGGAGTTATCAAGTTCCGAACTAATTTAAATTATATCTATTAAAATACCCTTTTTACATAAAACAGGGGGCATAGAGGTTGTAAAATAGACTGGGGCTTAAAATGTAAGCTAATAAATATCTAATAAGTTGCAGAGTGTGTTTAAACTGATACAACACACAATATAATGAGTAAATATTGTACCAGGTAATCTGAGCAGCCCTTGGACAGGCCTGGAAGCAGGTGTAGGGTAATGTATGGAACATTTTATCATGCACTTTCCAGGTCTTCACACGACGTGACCCCTCCTCGGTATTGCTGCTCCTCTAAAAGCACATTACTCAAACCCAACCGCTGCGCGAGCAGAGCATCTGACTTTGTTTCACAAAGTAATTCATTAACAAGTCCTCCACGTGCCTTAGGTGGCTCATATCCATTATCCTCATTTAATAGTTTAGCCTAAGGATGTCTTTCAATATAAATAATCTTCCACAATGCTTAGATAGCATAGTTGTGTTTCTTTTTATAGTAAATGAAAATTATCTAAAAGCATTTGAACAGATTTTGAATCGTACAGCACACAGAAGACCAGATATAGAATCTGCCTATTTTTTTTTTTTTTAAACAGAGGATGTATTATCCCACCAGTGCGACATCTCCCACACAGACAGGAATTCATCCAACACGTGTTCAAGTAATTTTCTCTCACTGACTTTTAGCTGGCCATGTAGACTTTTAAACTACCCTTGCTGCTTTAAATGTAGTTTTAAATTGCACCTAATATTGGGTAGGTAATTCTTTAAAGCTGTTAGCACCTATTCACAGTGTAAGTAGAGGGATTTTTCTTTTTCATGTGTGCCTTCTGGGATGTTAAAGGATCCAAGACTGGGGATGCAATCTAAATCCAGAACTGATCTTTGCAGTTTCCTGCAAGGGTGGAATGGGAAAAGTAAAATATTACTTTATTAAAAATTGCTCAAAACACATCTTCCTTGTTAAATATGCAGAGCTATTCAAAAATATTACCTTTCTGGGAACAGTAACAATACTCTGATTGCCTGAGTTACTATTTCCAGCACTTGGTTTACTGCTAAGGAAAAATTTGGACTTCAGGAGAACAAATGAATTCCTACATTTTCTGAGGATCAAAGAAATGAACATCCCCTAACTGTGGAGGGGCGAGAGGCTTGTGTCATTTAATGTGACAATAGGATTCACTTGTATTTGACCACGTAACTAAAAGAAACAGGGGATAAAGTTAACAAACATACCACCTCAGCAGTTAGTAAAGTCTGGGGCTAGTAGAAAATTAGTGTACAATACAACTGGAGAGATCATACTCTGCATTGTATGATTTAAGGAGAAAATACTCCTTAAATCACCAGCATCAAGGCAGAGACTGAAAGCAACATTCTTCACACCGTATATAGTATAACTTTGTCTCTGACACTCATGTTTACAGTATTTACACTATTATTTTCTATCACAAATTAGATTAATTTGGAATCACTTACAAACAAAGTTGATACATGTTTGAATCTCCTCCAGGACCCTTTTGCTTCCTGCATTTTCTCTATATAAATTATTCTGCAATTCTCTCAGTAAAATTAATTTCACACACTGTTTCTGCTACTGAGAGTCCACCAAATATTTTGCTATTGCACATACTCATTAGCTTGCTTTAATTAAAGGGGAGCAATCAGCACCTGTCAAGCAGCTAGAGCACAAAAGGTGTCTTTAGCATTTATTGAATCTAAATGTTTCTAATCCTTCCTCACCTCCGAAGGACAGTCCCACGCAGCAGGTTTATTAGCATTAAGGTTCCTGGGGAAGAGTTGGCTTCTGCAGGAGTACTCTAGCCCCTAAACCGAAACCTCCTGCGTTTCTGCTAAATGATTGAAGAATATCTTGTAAATCATTTACCTCTTCCTGCTTCTAGTTTTCAGATGATAGTGTTTACTCTGTTTCCAACATGATGGTAAAGTTAAATTTTCATTTTCCTGAAAAAGAACAAAATACGGTCAGCCTTTTTGCTTGTTATTGCCTAATCTTTCCGGAATGAGCTGTTTCTCAATCCCATGCATCACAGATGTCCTGTCAGGGCTCATATACACTGAGTGAAGTATTTGCATCCCCGTGCCTGCTGATAGAGTGAGCATGTTTGTCTACAAAGTGCTTTTAAATGAACTAATACATGATTCATGCGGACTCCTTTGAGCAGAACACCAATCTGTCTGGACACAGTTTGCTGTAGGCTTGACAATAGAAACATTTCTCTATCTGAGACAGGTACAACCATGCTCTGGAAACGTGGGGAGCAAGTGGTACCCGTGGCCCAGCCCATCTGGATTGCATGTTGGGTTACCTTGCGGAGCAGGAACGTTGCCCTGTGTTGGGGATCTGTTTGAGATATTCTTCATGCCGCCTCTCTTTGGATGCTCGTGACATGAGCTATGCACATTCTGTATCTGCTCAGTCATGCTTGAGCAAGAGAGGATAGTGCGTTACCTTTATTATTTATACAGGGATAGAATAAGATTCTTTGCAGTCGAAGAGAAAAAAAAAAATGATCCCAAGTATACTGTTTCCTATTGAACTAAATAGATTTTTAATCGAGTCTCTTTTCCTTTGGGTAATTGACTTAACAGTGTGGGCAAATTAATTTCAGATAAACTATAGCTGGGATTTTCCAAGGAGCATGAGGGTGCTAGGGAGTCAGCTCCAGTGCAGCAAGAGAAGGGCAAATATCTTAATTCCTCTGGCTTTCCTGGCACATCGCAACCCAAATGTTTAAACCTGGCCTTGAATTCGGAAGCTTTTATGCATTTTTCCTGCTGAAGTCAGTCAAAATGCCGATTCAGTAAAGACAGCAGAAATTGGTTCAAAAAATTCCCAAGTGCGCTCAAATGTGTTATACACACATAACCTCCTCCCCTCATTTAATAACCTAATCTAAATGTCGCTCTTTGCAATGCATTATTGTTCAAGCCTTTCTGTGATACTTGGCACGAGTAACTCATTTTGGATCTTATCTAGTTAGAAAAGCCATTGAAACAAGTTTATTTTCCAGTGACCCAATCAGAACCCCACTCTAGTGGTGAAAGACTGGCCAGTAAAATTAGCATTTCTCTGCAATTTCAAAATATCGACTTTGCTCTGGTCTAAACCGGATAGCTCTGTTTATATTAGAGCTCTTTCTGCAAAGTCCCTTGGAAAAGCAAGGAACTCAGAGCACTTTTAAATTCTATTTAAGTCATACACAGGCAGAAAAAAAAAATGCATAATGACTTGTATCTGAGAGGTTCTTGGGGAATTGCTCCTTTTTGGTTTTCCCAAATTCAGAGCCCCAGAGAGACAAGGAAAGCTGCATTCCCTTGTCCAGGCTGGCAGCAAAGCAAAGGCCAGAGGACGAGCCCGAGGGCTGTATTTTGAGGCCCTTTGGCTTTTGTCTTGTTGAGACAGGCAACTTTATACCTTTTACCTCCATCCAATGTCAAACCTATTAAATCCTAAATCTTTTACATAGGATGCTGTACTTATTTACAGAAGAAAAACTCCTTTTAATATTTTGTAAGGAAATAAAAAATACACACTTTAAGAACCTATAGCTGCTTTTCATTGCTGAGAAATTATATTCCGCAGACTGAATGCAATAAAAATACCATTCTTATTAAACGAAATCTACTGTATGGAAAGATCTTGCATTACGTATTTTGGTGCCTTAGTCATATAACTTCAGTAATTGAAGAGAAAATCAACTAAACAACAATTAAAAGGAAATTATTCCTCAGCTGCCAGTTGCAACTATCATGAAATCAAGGAATGTGACAAATGGCACTGGTACTCTTTGTATTATTTACATGTCGTGAATGAAAGGATAAGTATGTATCTATATAATTTTTCTCACTCAAATAAATCTTAATAAAGCATTTATAGTACTGTCCAATACAAAATATAGTATTTTCCCCTTCTGCAGCTGTTTACAGATATAGTGAACTGAAGATATATTGGTGATATTTTCTCTGTTATTCTGTTATATCCTGTTAACCTAGCTGCTCTTATCGGCATATCCTGAGTTATCATCCAAAATTTTGAACCCTGGTTACATGATTTGGCTGCTGGTGGAAAGGGCAAGGCTGAAACGCTGCTGAGTAGAGGATGGCCCTGTGGCCAGGAAAGTTTAGCTCGGGTTTGTGAAAATAAAAGGTACAAACTGGAGATAAAGAGAATTGAAAGAAAAGATACACCATTGCCACCCAAAAAGCAGTCAACATTGTTCTTTTCTGTAGTCCAAATAGAAACCTTTGATTAGAAGATTATTTGTGAAAACAAATGATAGACCTCACTAAGATGAATTTTCCAAGTCTGTGTAAAAGCTTGTGTGCTTTTTCCAGGTTTCTCCAGCACTAAGGATGAAAGTCAGAGTAGATGAGGGAAACGTCATTTTTCTCTTTGCTGCCTCCCTCTTCCTTGTTTGGTTATTTGCTTGCTTTTATCACCTGCAATGCAGGTACCAAACCTTCCTAGCAGAGCTTTATGTCAACTCAAATATTTTTTTCTTTTTTCCAAAGAAGTATATTCGTATGATATTTAACAGTTTCTAGAAAATGTCATGTAGAAGGAGGGAAGGGTGAGCCACAAAAGCTCTTGACTACTAAAGGGAATTTGTGATATTATAATAAATTTAAAAAATAAATATTAACCACAAGTTTTAGTTGTTTTTCCTTCCATTGCTTTGTAAGTAATATAGAATGAAACACTATTTTTAAAAAGCTTTCTTTTTTCCCCTGTTGCTTAGCTCATTGCCCTCAAAACTTTGAACTCTACTTGGCTGTTAATTATTCTGCTGTGACAGACTCCTGTTAGCTCTTTGTAATGTTTTGGCCCATTAATTTTTTTTTCAAAAAAAAAGCACCTGCCAAACACTTCTACCCGCTGCTTTCTGACCGCTCCTCCAAGACTGCACCGGACCTTCAGGGCTCTCCTGGAGGTCAGTCCAGTCTCCTTGTCCTGGCAGAAGGGGATGCTAAATAAATGTACAGGATACCCAAAGCTGGTGAGAAATGAGTCGGGTCACCGAGGGTATATCGGGGCACCGCAAAAAGTACCTGTAGGGGAAAGGAATTCCTTTCTGCTCCCACGTAACACTGGTGTTATTTCAGAACAAGCCTGTTGAAGTTAGGGGAGTTATCCTGGCTTAACACCAACGTAATTGAGAGCAGAATCTGGCCCTGCACTCCTGGCATAACCACTTTTTTGGCAGATTTGGCCACTAATGCTCTCAATGGGTTTTGAGCTTACATTTAATGGCATTACATTTATTTTAATATTTTTAAATAGCTAGTGTAAATTGATTCCACTAAAAAGAAAAAAAAATCCCTTTACCTACCAGCGTTCATTTGTATTTCAAATGGCCCATTACATTTTCACTAACAATCATTAGAGCCGTGTGAGCTTATTGAAGCTTGGTCTTGGACTGAAACTGTAAAAACTGCTAGCACTGGATTTTTTTTGCAATGTTGAAAATAGCACTAGAAAAGGCCTTTTTTTATTATAATATTTGACTACGTAACCTGAAGTACAGTTAAGTTGCAGTGAAGAAATATACTGCATTACTTTTTAGGTCTTCCAGTGGAAAATAGAGGCATGGCTTGAATCGACTCTGATAATCTCATCGATATATTAATGCCAGATCTTTCAGATTGGCAGAGCCACTCCCTGCCATTTCAATTTCTAGTTAAACCAGAATGAACCAACTTGACAGGAAGTTGGTTCATAACTTCGAGAAGCTGTAAGCACAGAAAGCATTTCAAGCATGAAAAGAAAAAAAAAAAAATCCTTACAAGGATCTCCACTCATGTCTGGTGATAATCCTAAATGCAAGTCTGGGGATGTAACTGTCACGGCTAGAGGAAGAGCACACAACCCTGGTGTCTGTGTCAGCTCTTCTTGCGGGCGGGTGGAAAAATGGGGTGGGAACCGCACGGTTTTTGGAGATGAGTGGAAAGGAGATGGAGCACCAGGTGCTGGACCTGCTGAGTGCTAGACCCCATGGCCACTGTGACAGTGCTTATAGATGTCTATAGATGTCATCGGGGGCCTCTCTCCAGGGCTTGGGATGGTGCATTGGTCTGTCAGTCCTCTGGAAACGGGGGTTACTTCTTGGGGAGAGTACCGACCAGCTCTACCTCCCCATTGCCCATCTGTCTTAAGAGAGGTTGGAGCATCCCCTGCTCTGCTGGCAAGTTCTTGCACACTGCTAATCTTACCTCTTATAATTGTTCCTATTAATTCAGATGAGTAAAACAAGAGCATTAACACAGATATTTAGCCTCCTACCACGTTCAGAAGCTACGTTACTGTGCTCAATCACAGTAATATAGTGATTGAGTAAAGCAACACGTGGAAGTATGTACAGCAGTCTGGATTGACCGGGAATCTAGATGCATTTGAAATATTGGTTTGAGATAACTAAATATGAAGTCAAATAGTAAGGCACAGCTATACAAGGCTGAAGAGTTTAGTCCAGGTGCAACTTGGTGATCTCTGAATAAGCCTACTACCAGAAATGTAGTGAACTTGAAGATACAAAGAAAGCTTTTTGCCTCCTGCTGTTGGTTGACTTAATTCTGCCAACCCTCACCAGTGCCCCTTGCCAGGCTCTCTTCCTTGCTGTCTGCTTCTCATCTTCATTACCTACACATACATTTGCAGGGTCTCCAGTTAGCCTTCTGCTCTGCTTGTCCGCCTTCTCTTCATACCCTCTAACGCAGGACAAAGAAAGCATCACAATGTGACTGTTTTTTCTCCCAGAGAATACTCTCAGCTTTCTTTGAACTGAACTGCTCCATCTACCTGTTTCTGAGACAATTCGAGTTGTTTTGAGTTGTATCCCTCTTGCTTATATTTTCTCCTTGTGAGCTTCCTTCCCATGCTGTGCCATTGGCAGGTCCCATCCTTTTACATGACTTCTTCCAGGTCATTGATACTTAGAGTGAATAGTGCTGTCCTGACATTGATCTTGTTGTGCTCCAGTAGTCACTAAGAACAAACAATATTAGGTTATAGCATTGATTTCATGGATTTCAATTTTTTCCCAATCATGTTCTTGTTAAGCACCTTGTCAAATACATCATGTCACATGCTCATCTCTTCAGTTTCATGGCAAAATGAATCCAATGCAGACAATTGCCTTCGTACTGGGAAAATTCATCCTCCCCAGTGCCAAGGTGTTAGCAGCATTTAATTCAGAGTCGTATGCTCTGGGGAAACTTAAGGGCAGCCTATAGCATCCAGTACAGTATTTCAAATTATCATAATTTGCGAGCAACTGGACAAGCTGGCTACTGAAAATGGGTATCACGATCTAATAAAAACCTAATAAAACTTTCAAAGTCACTCTCATGCTCTCGGGGGAGTATTATGCAATCCCTGCCACTGCGGCAAGAGCCCATCTCCTGCCAGCTAATCTGCTGTGAAAGCAAGGTGCAGGCAGAGCCGGGCATGCCTAAACGGCTTTTCATGTCCTCGTCGTCAAGCACCTTTTTTTTGGATGAACTCTGGACTCTTTTGGTAGGCACAGAAGTCACTAATAATACTTTTCAAAGGAGCTGTACTATGGTGTGATGAGAGAGGAGGTAACATGGCCATAAGGCTTAGGATGTATAAACATACACATAATTTCATTAAGTGCTCTTCCTAATTATTTTATATATTAATGCACTGCCACCGCTGCTTGCCAGATAATCTTTCATGTGGAGCGCAGAGCTAAAAAGGCATCAAAGCAAATTTTGCTGCTTTCTTCAACGTACAGTTTAGGAGGGTCCATTTTTGAAAGAGAGTAGGATCCCTACATATAAGTAGAACAAAACAGAAATTTCTGCTAAATGATTATGTTGTTGATACATGTGATATTTGTCAAATAAGTGTTTGAAAAATGGTGTACTTCAAAATATAGTGGTTACACTAGGCTCATGAGCATTTACTTGAAAAGATGCTCAGCTTGGTTTTGGTGCTGCTTAACAGAGAAGCAAGATCCAGTGGTTACAAAAGTAATGACAACTTTTTTTTTTTTTTTTTTTTTCATAAAAATCAAACGTAGGATTCCTAATGGTAAGGTTTCCTTATTGGAAGATTTCACTGTTCTTGGATATGAGATGAATTTCAATATTTCTGACTCCTCTTAATAAATTTGGTTATCACCAAAATAGGTGCTGTCTTGACCCCACCCAGATGGTCCAGCGTATTGACGTGACCAGAGGTTGCCTGGGCACACAGATCTGCTTGCCAAGGAGCTGGGTGTAATAATTCTTGTCCCCCTTTATCTTATGTAAATTTGGAGTTCCTATATTTAAGTCAACAGAACTGTAGTGTGTAGAGACAAAATATGGGCATCTGACTCTTCCTTCATCTAAGCTTACGAGATTCTATGAAAAGCTGGGGTACAGAACTGTGAAATTAGGACTGATGGTGGGGGAAAAAATGCAGGAGCTTGCAGAGAGAAAGACCTTTGTTATGCTTTCTCAACCTTCATAATACCAAGCAAAATATTTTAAAAAATGTTTCAGAGACATGATAGATGTAAACCATTTAAAAGTTTTATTGAGCTTTACTCTAGTGCAAATCTTAAAAATACTATAGAAATTATATCAAGATTTTCAGTAAGGTTCCATGCAGTATTATGAGTAAATGTAAAATTGATTTCATATTGGAAAAAGATGCTAGGCAGATTTTGCATATCGGGTAGAGCAATGAAATTACATTTATTGCTGTTTGGTTTTTTTTTTTTTTTTTTTTTAAAAAAGCACTTCAGCTCAGGTAATAATTGTACAGTCTATTATAATGATCCCAGGAGGTGCTTAGCAGTACTGCAATTCTAAGTTTTTACACTTTTATTTTTCATTTGAAGAAAAACTTGTCACAATAAAAGTGATGCATTAACAGAACATCACTTCCTTCTTTTTTTATTATACATATTTAGATTATTTCCATGAAATTGCTTATCAAATCCCATAGGCCTTTAAAGATAACTGAACAGTTACCCATTTGTGTTAACTCTGGGATATTGTGCAAGAATTTGTGATGGGACAATGAGAAGATAAAGCGCTCTCTGAGATTAATATCCTCCTTTCTTCACATCGAAGGGCCAGTTTTTTAAAGCTCTGTAAGGACCGAATGACGGGTGCCTCATGGGGTATTCAAGAGAACTGGATTGTGACAACAGGAATCAGATTCTCTGAGGGTCAAAAATTCCCATTAGTTTGTCTATCCATATTTATAGGTGTTTAAGTACTTAAAAAAATCTGATTCTGAGGTTTTTAAGTACTGTTGTTTTTCAGCAGATAGACTTACCATAACTATACCTCTTGTTTTAGGGGTACCAAGGTTTGATTTCACACACTACTTAGATTTTTCTTCCTTCGAATCGTGGAATCACAGAATCATGTAAGGTGAAAAAGACCTTTTCACTCCATCGAGCCCAACCGCTGCCCCAGCGCTGCCAAGGCCACCACTAACCCACGTCCCTCAGCGCCACATCTACACGGCTTTTCCATCCCCCCAGGGACGGGGACTCAACTTCCTCCCAGGGCAGCACAGCCTGTTCCAATGCTTAATAAACTTGAGACATTACAAAGTAAAACTACATACACAAGATAATTTAGGATACTCTTACTACCTTTTCTTTTCTCCAGTCAAACAGCTGGGCTTTTCCAGGTTTTGCCACACATTTTTTCTGGGCAGGTTCATGTTTCTACTGCCACAGGTCCATCGCTCAGTTTACAATGTCATGCTCATGGTGGCCCTGCAGAGAGACACAGCAGTGGGAAGCGGCATGTACTGGCCCTTCAAACAAACTTGAGTGACTGTCGTGGTTTAACCCCGAAGGGTAA
>KL254715.1:60295-71968 GCA_000699545.1 Podiceps cristatus | reverse complement strand
GTCCAGGGTACAGTTGACCTTCTGGGCTGCCTGCTGCACATTGCCGGACAACAAGACCAGATTGTATGTGGCTCTGGGCAACCTGAGCTAGTTGCAGATAGCCCTGCTCATGGCCGGGGGGTTGGACTAGATGGCCTTTAGAGGTCCTTTCCAGCCTGGAGTATTCTGTGATTCTATGATTCTAAATCATTTGAGTGTTAACCTGTGATGTGAACTGTTGAAGTAGTGGGCAGCTTCGGCAATGGCTGGTGCCCACAGGAGCTGAGCCCTGACCAACCGCGGTGCTGCATAATACCAAATACCCCCAAACAGGGAATCCGGAACTCCAAACTAGTGGGTACTTTCAGTCTTAAGGTCTCTGTACCTCTCTTCTTCCTCCTCACAAATGTGGTAACACCTTCACATCTCCTGAAAGGACTGCTGGACAAATAAAACCATTGGTAGCCTTGATATGCTGGAGGCATTTAAAAGACGGGTAGATGTGGTGCTTAGGGACATGGTTTAGTAGTGGTCAGGGACGTCTGGACTTGATGATCTTAAAGGTCCTTTCCAACCAAGGGATTCTATGCTGAAGAAAGGGGGTAAAACAAAATGCTGAAAGGCTGTTTGTTAAATGTGCATGATCTCTCCTGTACACTGAACAAGAGTAAAGGTCGTGGGGACTCGTGAGTCTAGGATCAAAGTATATGATTACAGAATTATGAAATTAAGGACTGTGTTTCAGTGCCCATCAACAGGCAAGCAGAAATATTATCCCACATTTTCTGACCTGTGAGTACTTACCTTTACAGTTTTAGTGTCCTTTTTGTGTGTGTAATTTGTCATGCACTACAGCCTTACTACTTTTATTAAAATTGTTCTAGAGAGTGTTGATGGGTCTTCACCCTTGGCCATCTCCGTATGACGAATGGGTCCTAAATTACCATGAGTGACATGTACAGGATTAAGAAAGGACCCAGACCTCTCATAACCTCACCTAACTGTGCCAATTTCCTCCCTGCTTCGGGGGAGACATTTACAATACAATGCTCTGTCCAACTTTAGTAACATCTTTAAATTCTCTTATCTCATGGTTGGAATGGACATCACTGACATTTTACATATAGAAAAACATCACCACTGGCCCAGTGTTCTATCATGCCTCAGCAAGGAATAGCACTGAAGGTAATATTCATGTTGCTGCCAACGACTGGACTAAATCTTCCTTTGGAATATTATTTTACAAATGAGTAATGCATATTGCTTTTTGAAGTTCCTTTGAGTTTGGAAAATTTGAATTATATATAGAAAACTTTAAACAGACAATTCAGGAATCTGTATGCTTATAGTTTGTATTATGGACTCTCAGACCAGGAAAATTCAGAGACTTACACACTTTGTTGTATCTGAGGAAAAAAGGAAAATCAGAAAGCTTAGAATTTTCTAGGAAACAATATAGTAGAATAGATTTAACAGCATGTTTTTGCTTTTAATATTGTACTTATCAATGTTGTACATGTCACCATTGTACTAATATATATAGAAGATTTCTAAAAGCATTTTGGTTTCAATCAGCATTTTCCAACAGAAAATCTGTCCAGTGCAAATTTTCTAACCAACTCCATCTAAAAATGTTTGCAACAAGATGTTGTCTGCAAAAATGCACCTCAGAAAGACAATTTTATTGTGCTGCTTCTCTGGCTAACTCCAATGCTAACAAAGCGAACCATTGTCCTAGACATACTGAAGAAAGAAAATTGCATGGATTTCTGTTATATAGATTTAGTTAATCTATTAGACAATGTCAGCATTCAAAATGCCAAGTTAAAAGAAAAAAGGTACTTATTTTTTTCCTGCTGTCTTGCATTTTACGGAATTTGGCCTAAGCATCATTACTGCATGTGCAGCTGAAAAAGTGAACAGAACTTCTACTGACCCACTGACTTGTCTAGACACAGGTGACCCATCTTATACCATGAAGGTAATGCTCTTAGCTCTCTAAGCCAAACTGGTTTTGTATCTTCCTCCTTGTTGTTTTATGCAAAGATTTGGTCAATGTAAATGACCTGCAAATATTTATTTTATTTTAAGATGCACAATGTTCTTTAGTCTACTTTATTAATGTATTTCATATGTTAGGGAAGACTAAGCTGGTAAGCTTTCATCCCACTTTTTGAGCAAGCTAAACTGCATGAAATTCATACCAAAAAAAAATGATCAAAGGAAAAATGTAATTTCTTTATCAATCTGTTAATGAAAATCATGCTTAATCTCCTCTCTCCATTGCCAGTAAAGCAATATGCAGAATAATAAATCTAAATGAACAATTTGGCTAAACATCATACATCAGTTCAGGTGTCCAATCCATACTATCCAAAAAGAGATGATGTTGGACAAGAACCACACTGCAAATTATTGTCACTTACATTTCCATTAAATACTGACTTGACTATCTAAATATAAACCCACCGTGTGTTATCATTTAATAAGGCTGATAAATGTTTCTATAGATGTGCCCCTACTTCCCTGTACCAAACCCAACCTTTTCTCCGTCTCTCTTCCTCTCCCCCTCTCTCTCTCTCACAATGCAGGCTTGCTGATATTGCTGGCCTGCACGTTTCTTCAGAAAGTGATGCTCGTTCATCATCATTCACTGCTAATAGAGAAATTAAAAACCAGCATGAAGTTTAACCTTTCATTCTGTAGTTTCTTACATTGGAAGATACCAGTCTATAAAAATAATATCAGAATAATATATCATTTATTAGTGGACATGATAATGTAGATACACATTTAAATTTAAGGATTGAAGGACCCTCTCCAGCTGCACATCAGGCAGCTACAGCAAGCAACAGCCATTAGCTGGAGCAGCCACTAGAGGCCTTCATTTGCTAGGGGCTGGTGGATGTGATGAAGACAGAGCCCCGCTGCCCACCCAGGGCTGGTTCCCCCTAAAGCTCTGTGGGACTCTGCTCACTCCCCCAGCAGAGCCCGATTCTCTGCGTGAAAACAAAAATCTCACAGGAGCTCCAAATAGACATGTCAAGCCAATTCTCCCTCCGATCATCTTCAGGGGAAAAAAAAAAAAACAACAAAAAAACAAAAAAAAAAAAAAGAGGAAATAATAAATAATCTAATTATGTGGTTTGTTACAGGCGAGGCGTGACACTGCGGGAGTGGTGCTCCCCTCGGGTGCCAGCATGCCGACCTCCTCCCCTCGGGCTGCCTTCCCTCCGATCCCAACCTCCTGCAAACACCTTGGCGGGATAACAGCGTGGTTCCGCTCGAAAACCGTGAAAACAAGACAAAGTCCAGTGAACAACGGCGAGGGTATTTTATTTCCAGCCCCTATGGCAGCTCTGGATTAAATGGATTTGTGTTATTCTTTCTCTACTGCAGTTTGGACACAAAGTCAGTGTAAATGTGCCCGGGGTTTTATATGCTGTTTTTTCCCCCCCCCCCCCCCGTCTGCGAGGCTGGTATTCTCCCGCTAGCTGCCTGCTCTAAATATGGCCATGGCCAGTGTGTCAATAATCCCCCTCTTTAAGGGACCTGCAAACAGTAGTGTTGGGACATTCTTGCTGTTCAGATGTCTAGCTGACGTCTGATGCTTAAAACGGAGCATGCTTTCATCCCTTCGTGCATTGTCGTAAGCCCCCGATGATTACTCTTAAAAGGGTGTCTCTGCTACGCAGGGAAACAGTTGCTGACCAAACGAGACGCAGCTTGCTTGCTTCAGCCTTCTTGAATGCCTAGTCACTTCAGGTTCATACCAGCCTGACCAAGCGGGACCATGTCTACCTTTGGCTACAGAAGAGAGCTCAGTAAATATGAAGACATTGATGAAGATGAGCTCCTCGCTTCTCTCACTGAAGAGGAGCTGAAGGAGCTGGAGCGGGAGCTGGAGGACATAGAGCCCGACCGTAACCTTCCGGTGGGACAACGGCAGAAGAGCTTGACGGAGAAAACACCGACAGGGACTTTCAGCAGGGAAGCGCTGATGGCCTATTGGGAGAGGGAGACCAGGAAACTCTTAGAAAAAGAGAGATTGGGTGCATGTGACAAGGTAAGACACTGAGGCATTCGCTGTTTCCTAGAAATACTTGACTTTGTTCTTCCCTGGCATGATCTTACAGACTCTTTTTGTTTTCTTTCTGTCTCTTGTAGCATTTTTAAGAACATAGTGAGCCATACTTTTGTGCCTGCTAAAGTGTTGCATTATTAGCTCAGAGAGTTTTTGCTCTCTCTCTGGAGGTACTTTAAATGTTCGGCTGAGAACAGAAGAAAGTCCCGTAAAAACTATCATTAGTGATTAAAATATGAAAAATTTTAAAGGGCATGTTAGAAATTATTGCCAGGTAGCAATGTGGACTTTTGGATAACATTCAATTTTGTTTAAAAGCTAAAAAACATGCCTTCTCATTCGATGCAAAAAAGTCAGTATTGACTGCTGAGAAGCAAGTCAGGAAGATAATTTTGAATACATTTTATATCAGAAGTTAAGTAAGCGGCCGCCGGGCTTCATGCTCACTGGAAGGAAGCTGCACGGCAGTCAGCAGTTTATCCTGCTGAGGATCCTTGGCAAGGCTCGGGAGTCTTCTGGCAACTGTTGTCAGAAGGTAGCTGTAAATTATTTAAAAAGTGGCCTGGGATAGAGTCATCAGCCAAATCACTTAACTGTAATCCCCAAAATCAACCTGTAGTGCTTGCTAGGCAATTCATTCCCCAAAATAAAAACATTAATAATAAAAGGCAGTCCCTGAACTGCAAATGAACGGTCCAGCTGGGCAGGAGCAAAGGGCTCAGTCCCAGCAGGCAATGAGCGCTCTCAGTCTAAGCTAATGTCCGTGTCGGCATCCCCCAGGCCCTTGCTAAAACAATTTGTGAGGCTGAGCTCTATCAAAAAACAACTTCTGTTTTCATGTTGGCTCTGTGTAGTTTCAAAGAAAAGTGGAGACTTGAGGATCTGAGTAGCTTTTTGGTTTTTAAGAAGCACTGCTTCATAGCAAGCTCTGACTCTGTTTATAAGGACACATTTTCCTGTGTTTAAGTAGAAAATAATACAACAAAGACAGCAAAACTGGACTCAGAACTTCTAACAGCCTTGCTTCGGGAACTTGGTTCATTTGCAAGGAAATAATTACTGTTTGTACATTAGATGAAATATTCTCCTAGAGAAAAAACACCTGGGTTAAATTAGCCTGCAATAATAATATCCAGGATTTCTTTACACGTATTTTCACTGCTTGTGAATGGTCGTGTAATGTCTTTTCAGGCAAGCGCATAGACCACTAGCTGTCATCAGACCATTAGTATCAGCTTGCAGACATTGACTTCACTCCTTGTTTGTCAAGTCCTAGGGAGGCAATGGCAAGATTAATGTTTATTTCCAGCTGAGCCTGGAACTTGAAACCTGGGCAGTTTCAAAAAACCCACTGAACAGGTCTAGTTTGATGCCTTACACCATGGCAGGGGCAGGATTTTTATTCCTTTTCTGTGTCTATACAGCATTAACGATGGGTAAACCTCAAAGTGCTAGAAAAGGCCTCTGTACTTTTTGATCCGAGAAGAAACTTCCTAAATGCATCTGTAAATATGAAAACACTGACACGCTGAGGTAGAGGTCACAACGGCTCTCTCCACTGAAGGCAGTGAGAAAGCTGCTTCTGAGTTTCTTGAAAGCAATTTTCTTCTTGCCCTCAACTGTCTGAAAGTTACACACCTTATCTAAGATGGTTATTTGTGCTCCTTCTATAGCTATTGGTGAGAGATCAGCCCCTCCAGAAGGCAAACATCCTGCAGATAGGCTTTTAGGGTGAATGACTTGCCCTCTAGAGGTATTTACCCCGCTGCATTGACTGTCTTAGTCCTAACAGCCCTCCAGGTGCTGAATGCTCAGAAATGACAGGCTGGAAGAGCTCCATGTCCTGTTTGAGTCACGCTTCTGCAAACATTACAATTACCGTCTGTTTTGTGTGTGTCCCAACACAGAAATCTGCTTAAGATTGTGAAACAGTACCATGCAATCTGTCGTTACTATTATTTTAGCCTTTCCCTGCATTTTTAGCAGATAATTAAGCAAACCTACAACTTCACAGGTTTCCTAAAAATAGGCTGTCATGTTAGTAACACTTTTGTTTTCCAGGGGCACAAAACTGAATTACTGTGTCTCCATAGAGTGTACTCAGTTGCTAAAATAACCTCTAATATTTTACAAAGACTAAAATAAGATTGTTGATAATGTAGTGCATATGGAACAATTATATTATTTCATCCAAAATTTTCTAAGCATTTACAAATGTAAATAAAAAGGAATATCCTATGGCTTGTCCAGTAGGCAAAACAGGACATGGGAGATCTTTTTAGGCAAGCGGTTTAAGGTTGGTCATAGCATGTGGGTTCAGTCATGGCCCATACAACACTGCAGTGCTTCTGGAGTCCTCCAGACTTTCCTGGGGTGCAGACCTTTTGCTGCTCCTGCACAAAGAATTGTCTTCTGTCACAGTAACTGCTAAGGGCACCAGGCAGATCTTGAAGTGGTTCCAAATTTATCTTCTTGGTGCCCACCAAACACACTGAAATAACCTTGGGTTTTAGAAAAACAATCAGTTTACTCTGTAGGCAATGAGTTATAATGAGTTGCAGTATGGCAACTGACCTGTGACAGCTGTTGGTGAGCTCTTGGCAAACATGAAGATATTTGGGGATTACGGATGTGATTATTTGTTACCTGTGGGAATGTGTCTGAATCTTTTCTTCACAAATAGCTTCTAAGTATGTATAGCTCATGTAGTGCATCCAGAGCCTTTTTGACATGACTCCTGTAATTCTGTATTATTTTGCATGTCAATATGCATGTTTACATGTGCAGACATGATTTGTATTCTAAACCATAGCAGCCTTTAGCCTTTTTAGATCTACTAACATATGCAAGGGAGACTGAGCATTGACACAGATGTCTAATCCTTATGAAATGAAGAAACTTGTTGCTCATAGATCATGTCCATTCTGAAATTGTTGTCTTGTGTTTCTGGTGGCAAGGATCCAAATGATATTCCCTTGTGGACATGCCAACACATAGAAAACATGAAGTATGTCTCTTCCAATATCTTGTATTATATTTCTCTTGGCAGAAATCATTAGACATCAGTAAAACTGTTCCATTTTTTGCTAGGAATTTTTCTTCTAAAGAATACGAAAGAAATTCAAAAGGTCTTAGGTGCTGAAACATTTTCTGTTCTCCTAACTGTCTCTGTTTCTGGGGATTTATTTTAGCTTTCAACATTAACTTATATAGTTTCAAGATAATTGTTTTTGTGCAAAAAAGCAGTAGCTACATTACTGCAATCATGTTTAACACCCACATCTACATCCCTGTTCAGGATTCTGAGCAAGAAGACGACAATTCAGAAGACATTCAAGAAGAATATTTCACAGAAAGCAATAGTGAAGTGTCTGAAGAGGCATATACTGAAGAGGATGGTGAAGAAGAAGAAGAAGAGGAGGAGGAAGATGAAGATGAAAGTGATGATGAGGATGAGGAAAAGCAAAATGCTGCAGCTGGTGAAAGACCTGAGGATGGCAGGAGTTCTGACCACATCAGACGCAAAAAGTGTAATGGCACAAAGGACAATGAAAACTTACTCAATGGCCATGATGGAAAAGACACCGACACTCTGAGTTTAAAAAGCAGTGCCATCCATCCTTGTGGAAATCCAACAGTTATTGAGGATGCTTTGGAAAAAGTTAGGAGCAATGACCCTGACACCACAGAGGTCAATCTGAACAATATTGAAAACATCACTTCACAGATGCTTATACAATTTTCTCAAGCTCTGAGGGACAACACAGTGGTTAAGTCTTTCAGCTTGGCTAACACACATGCTGACGACAACGTTGCAATAGCTATTGCTGGTATGTTGAAGGTAAACCAGCATATAACTAGTCTGAATATTGAGTCAAATTTTATCACAGGCAAAGGAGTGCTGGCCATCATGAGAGCTTTGCAGAATAACAAGGTTCTAACAGAACTGCGGTTCCACAACCAAAGGCACATCATGGGCAGCCAGGTGGAAATGGACATAGTTAAACTGTTGAAAGAGAACACTACTCTGGTCAAACTTGGATATCACTTTGACCTTGCTGGCCCAAGAATGAGCATGACAAGTATCCTGACAAGAAATATGGATAAACAAAGGCAAAAGCGTATGCAGGAACAGCGGCAACAAGAGTCTGGTTGTGATGGAGCCATCAATCCAAAGACCAAAGTCTTGCAGAAAGGGACACCTCGGTCCTCACCTTATGTGTCACCTAAGAGCTCACCTTGGTCTTCTCCAAAGCTCCCCAAGAAAGCACCACCAGTGAAAAGTCAGCCTCCAGCTCCTGCACCACCACCCCCACCACCACCCCCGCCTCCTCCTCCTCCTCCCCCAGTTATTCCAGAGAAGAAGGCACCAACCAGGAATATAGCTGAAGTCATCAAACAGCAAGAAAGCTCAAAAAAAGCCTTACAGAATGGACAGAAAAAGAAAAAAGGCAAAAAAAGCAAAAAACATGAGAACAGCATATTGAAAGAAATTAAAGATTCTCTAAAATCAACCTCAGACAGAAAATCAGAGGAAGGTTCACGACCCTCCACCCGTCCCTCCACTCCACAAAGGTCTCTCCATGACAACCTTATGGAAGCAATTCGGGCAAGCAGCATAAAGCAATTAAGGCGGGTAAGCAAGAGATCTTATTTCAGTGACTGATTGTGGCTCAGACATGGCACAAGCTCAATTAATTTTAATACATATAAATCTAAAAGGAAACCCATTCTTAGAAATGTGAGCATAAGAAAGCACTCAGGAGGAGGCTTTCCTTTAATTAGGCTTTTCTCGGCGTATTGATTTCCATTTGACTGTGATTTTGACAGAAAGTGGGGTACTTTCCCAGGCTCAGGCTTGTTATGGGAGATGGTGAGTAGCACAGGGCTCTCTCTTGGGAGTGTGTCTCTGGTAGGAATTTTGCCATCCAGACTGTACAGCAAATGTAATGAACACCCTCCTCACTCCACCCCCCTTTCATAGGTGGAGGTACCAGAAGCCCTTCGGTGAACGCCTGGATGACAGAAGAAGCAGAGCACTGCAGTGGTCAAGAGGAGGCTACTTGTCTGTTCACTGGTGGTAACATAGACCGCGTAGCAAGCTGCTTCCAAAGTACACTCTTAGATTCAAACCATTTCTCTTTTATTTCAAAGAAATAATCCTGCTAAATACAAAACAATGCTTTAATGATACATTTGCCTTGTAATCTGTAAATATGGAAATAATTTTCTTTTTTATTTAATGAGATTTCTATTGAGAAATTGCTGCTTATTTAGATATTCTTTTCAATATCTACACATCACTGGACAAGTTCTTCACACTGAGATGTAATAGTTTACCTACTACTGGTTTCTTCTTTTTTTTTTTTTTTTTTTTCATGAACGTACAATAAATGTGGTTTGAAGCTTTCAAGCAGATGCATAGTCCTGGGTTTCTGTGAGTGAAAACCTAACAGATTTCTGCATCAAATTCATGAACAATAGAGAAGTGTCCTAGGAAAAAACCTGAGATCTTTCTCAGCTTCACCCATTGAGCCTGCTTGGAGAATACTACATGACCCCATATGTTAGTGCAGCTTCATATTGACGTGGGGAAAAATGGTTCATAAAGCTATATACAGTTAAAATGAAGCTGTGGGCCGTACCAGGCCACTAGTGTTGCGCACCAGATCCTAAACCTTGATCTAACAGAAGGGGAAGTGGGTGATGAATGGAGCTGAAGTTCATGTTGACTTAAAGGTTAAAAATTAATATGGATATTTTAAGAACGCAGCAGAATTATTCAACGGAGATCCATTCAGTACAAGTGCATACTGCTGTATCTAGGCAGAACTAACCCCAGTGCAGACATTCGGTCAGACAGAGAAACTTGAAGAGCATCTAGCATTCAGGTGGAAAGGGACTTTCATATGGTATCAGTTGAGCGACAACCAGGGTGTGAACTGTTGATATGATATGGTGGAAGCAGAGCCAATGTGATTTGGAGAAGCACAGCTGGAGGTATCACATCACAGGGGATGGCATGAATAGCCCTTCTTCACGCAGTGCTAGGCATCTCCCTCTGTCAGATCAGTTCTGTTTCTGGGTGCTTCAGCTAGTGTGAAGGTAGCGATAACATGAAGAAAACTGAGCACTGGCCAGAATGTTGAAAGACAAGAGGAGACACATGTTTTGAAGCACTACTAAATATTAATTAGTTTGCTTATTTCAACAATAAATAACATAATTAGTATTTCTTTTACATAAAACCACACCAAAAGGAATTACTTAAGGTTACCCGACCTTGCAGTGGTACCGAAAAAATACAGGTAAGCTTGTAGCTAGAAAAAATATTAATGAGACAGATCTCCCTAGAAAGAGGAACAAATTACTGGGGGGAAATGAAGTATAATGGAGAAGGGATCCATTAGTGAATTGTCAGGAATGTTACTGTTACAGCAAGAAAATGGTGAAGATACTTTTTTGCTTTTGTATTTATTGAGTACCAAAAGCAATTTATAACTAACTGAAACACTTTCCAACATTTTTCCTCTGCCTCAGAATCACAGCAACTCATGAGTATTTCTAGACCCAGTATCACAGGAAATAGGTATGTACAAATAGTCTTTAGCTGCCTTTATAATTGCATAGGCTCCCATGGCATAAAAATCAGCCTGTCGTCAGTTTCCCATGACCAAATGGAAGCTGGAGCTTGGGATCTTCTGAGGATGGAAGTAATGCTGGAATGCAGACCAGTCAGGAGGAGACCTATGACCCCAGACTTTGTCCCCAGCAGCTTTGTGAAGGACGAGAAACAGCAAAATGTTTAATCAAACACCAGAATCAGCTAAGCAGTTGCAAGGGAGAAGGAAAGACAGGCAGGGAACTCAGGGAAAACACAATGGAGAGCATTTGGAGGAAGACAAGAAGATGTTTGAAGAAACCAAACCCAAACCTTTAAGGAAAGAGGGAGAGTGAGAAGTGAGGAAGCTATCCGTATGGGAGGTGAAAACTGATACAGAAAAAGAAGATGATATAGAAGAAAATGAATACTGAAAAGTGGCAGAGAGAAGAGAAGAGAAGAGAAGAGAAGAGAAGAGAAGAGAAGAGAGAAGAGAAGAGAAGAGAAGAGAAGAGAAGAGAAGAGAAGAGAAGAGAAGAGAAGAGAAGAATGCAGAGGAAGAAAATCTAGAAAAAGGAAAAAAGGAAGGTAAGATTTATCTTTCATGTCACTAATAGCTGCTGGAGTTACTCTTTTGCAGAAGGGGAGGGCAATGGGCACGGCCCTTGCGAAGGCTCGGCGGGAGCTGCTGACTGCAGTTGCTGACAAGTGGCTGATGGGTCCTCTCTGGTGCTGCGGCCCGCTCTGAGGATGGAGATCAGTATTTCAGCTGAAATGTAAAGTCACGGAAGTGGCAGTCTTGTGTGGTTATTTGAGGTCCTGCGGCACACTCCCTCACGAAGTGTCAGTCCTGCACCTTAGCCAAAGTCTAATCTGGGTAATTACCTTCTGCCTACATACATTTCACAGTGGTTTCACTTGGAGGCGTTTCAAGGCCTGAGTCCTATTTGCAGAGCCTCAAGGCAGAGCCCCCCAAAACACCTTGTTACATTTTGATGCCCCACTGAAG
>KL254715.1:12043-56880 GCA_000699545.1 Podiceps cristatus | reverse complement strand
TTGCAACAGAGGTGAGCTGTTTTGGGGGCAGCAGTATAATAGATCCATTTGGTTAGTGATATGTGAATGGAGTTTGAAGTTGGGTGGCAGTAAGAGGATTAGAAAACTTAATTTATGAAGGTTGATATTCTACCCTGGAAGAGTGAACTGGTAGTTCAGAGGATGGCTTTAAGTCTCTGGTGGAATTGTTTTTTGGTTTGTTGTTTTTTGGGGGTGGGGTGTGTGTGTTTTGTTGGGTTGAGTTGGACTTGGTGATCTTAGAGGTCTTTTCCGGCCTTAATGATTCTACAGTTCTATGAAGGTCCGTGGCAGCTCTGGGTCTGCAGGGTGGATGCAGCCTTCTGCTGAAATTGGGAGTGAAAGAGCGAATTGCAGCTAGCATGCAGCAGTTGAGGGGCTTATTTTCTTTTTGTGAAGGTGGTGGTAAAACAGGGCAATTGTCATCAAGTGGCTGTGGGGTAGCTGCTGCGTTATCAGTCCCAGATGTAACTGTTCTCTAAAAAAAGGATGAATCAGTCCAAAAGAAAAACGGAAATATGGAAAAAAATCTGCCCTTCTTGAAAGCAGGGAAATAGCCTGCTTGTCAGGTGTATTTATTTCTATCTATGTGTAACATTTGACTTTTTTCAGCTTCAAATGAATACAATTTTTTAAAAGCCTTTTTAATGGAAAAAATGAAGGATTTTCTACAGAACTCTAACACAGGGAAAGGGACTTCTCTCTAAAAAATTAATACACTAAAAATCCTCAGTCAGTTTCTGGTAAAAGCCAGAACATGTATCCCAGAGCTAAGGCAGGGTGCTATGCCCTGGGCTGTCCATCTGCTATTTGTGTGCTCTCAGGTAAATGGCATAATTTCTTGGGCCTCTACTTTGCCTTGAAGATATCGGTACTGATTTGCCTCACAATACTGCAAGGCTACATTCACACAGATTCAAACATCCTCCAAGACCCTCAGATATCAAGAGCTATTAGATGCATTTTTTAAAAAATTTTTATTTTTATTTTTTATTTACTTTTATGTGTTTTTAAATTTGATTTTTTTTTTTATTTAGGCTAACAGGAATGTTTTGATTGGCTGAATAGCTGAGTGAATATGATGAGTGTCAGTGTATTTCTAAGCAGTAAGAGAAGCACAGGCTGTGACCCAGTGCAGGAAATTTTGTAAATGCAGACGAAGCAAGCCATGAGGATGGGAATCCCAAGGCTGAACGGCCGTGCAACAATGCCATTGAAAGGAAGACTTGCCATTTCTGTCATTTAGTCTAAGAAAGAGGCATATAAGGAACTGCAAGGACAGTCAGACATGCTTACGCACCTTGAGGAGGATAAATTTGGGCTGTTTCCCGGTAGAGGCCTAGGAGACAATTTCACAAGACAAACTGAATATACCCTGTATGCATCAGACTGTTTTCCTTGCACAGGAGATGCCTGAAGTTTCAGTTCCATAGGTAAGAAATTTGTCCCTTCTGCATCCCGTTATGCCTTTCTGCTGAGAGCATTAGGTCAATTCACCCATAAAGGGCTAAATATTTCCCAGGCTTTTCTTTCCGGGGCCTTTTCTGAGAAACATTTGGAGCCATTGCTCCAATGTTCTTGAGGGCTGTCGATGAGCTACAGTTGAAGCAGTGGATTTCAGAGGCACCCGAAGGAAACGTTTATGTGTGCACAGAGTGGGGTCACTCCACGTGCTCCGTCTCAGCTTACCGCCCTCTAAACCAGCGCGACGTGCACGTGTTGCCGTGTTTCACAAACAAGTTGGAATGCAGCAGTGCTCATGTTTCATCTGCTCTTGAACACTTCCGCCCAACTCCAGCTCTTCCTTCTCCTCTTCACTGGGCCAGCCCCGATGGCGGCAGGTTAGTCGCAACCGTGTAGGGCGGGCAGGTGCAGGCAAACGCTGCCCGCGTTGCGAGCCGGAGAGACAGGCACCTGTGCCAGTCTGGCTGGCGTGTGACTGCACGGGCAGCACTCAGGCGGTGCAAAAGTCCTCGCCTTTCAACCCGGTTTATCATGCAGGTTTGGGTGTTTCACTGTCCCCTGCTACATGACTTTTGACATCCCATGCCAGGCTTATCTTCTGTCTAGCCAGTCATGAGCTAAACTTTTCAGTCTCTGCTATAGTTCAGTGTGACCAAAAATAGTCTAAGTGAGATCCAACCACTTCAAACATCCTAATCACTAGATTTTAGGTGCAACGCCAGTTGGAGCAGCTCCGGGACAATTTTGCAGCTCTGGATGAGCACTGCTGTGGTCCCTGTTGCCCCCTTCATGCCTGCCTGTCTCTGCATTGCAGTCCCCTCTCTCACACAAAACCTGCAATCAGTCCGTTTGGGGAGGTAAACTGGCACAAAAAAAAAAAAAAAAAAAAAAAACCAAAAAAACAACCAAATAAAAAGCAAGACTGTTCTGCTGGTTTGGTTCCCCAGACTTCTCACTGTAGTTTCAGACCTGTGTTGCTGGTGCAGGGAAGGTGGTGGGAACCTCTGGGCAGGAGCTGAGGGAGGACAGCATTGGGCAGCGTGGATTTAGCTTGGCTTAAATTGTTCTAGATTTGTACCCTAAACTCTTTGTGACAACTGAACCGCGGATGTTGATGGCCCGGCACAGCTGAGCATCCCGCATCACCCCACCGTGCCGCTGGCTCCCACTGTCAAATCCCCACCGAGTGAATCCCACAGGTCACATGGAGAACTGGGCTCACAGCTGGGTGTCGGACGATCCTGAGCTCTAATCCCGCTCTGCCAGCTCCCTGCTGTGAGATGCGGTGTGCCTCAAGGACACTGAGCAAGTTGTGCCAGCTTCCTCCCTCTCTCTGTAGAGCATCAAAATTAGAAAGCCTCTGCTCCAAGACAAGATCAAACATAATTAAACCGGTTCTTAAAAACACATAGTAGATGGAGCTCCTAGCCTCCCTAAACAACCACCCGTTGGAAAGTCTTCCTTAGTGCTTCGTCATCTTCTCAGGCAGAAAGTAAGCCCATTACTTCTTGTACCAGCCACGCTGGACATGGAGGACCATTCACTCTGGATAGTTGTCATTTGGCTACCTCTGAGTAGCAATGTGTGGCCTCATCTGTGAACGACTGCATAGCAAGCTAATTCTACAAAATGCCGTATCTCATTCCACCACCTAATTAAATGCAGGGTGACGAGACCTATTCAGTGCTAAGGGTACTGGGTCCTCTGATGGTCATCCATTCGAGAGCTCTTAGGGCCCACAGCTCATTGCACATGCTAGCTGTGATCCCACCGAGAGCATGGTTAATTCTCAAGCAGTCAACTGTTCCCCTGCAGTGTGCTGCTCCGCAGCTCCTCAGCTATATTCCCCACTAGAAGAGACATGGTGAGTAACTGGGAATGCAGGGCTGTTACCGCATTTGGGGATCTGCATGGCACATGATTGCTCTCCCATCGCTTGCCTTGCCTGTCAGTTTTCTGATACTGTCCCATCATTGCATTGACACAAGTAGGGCTGAAGTGGTCATGGGGTCATAGGTGCAGAGGTGGCTCTTTCATCAGGAAAGGGCCAATTCACCACTTCCAGGGCAGAATTTCTGGTCAGAGTGAGACAACCAGCCTGACACTCCATGCCTCGAGTGCTGCTTCTGTGGTGGGACACACATGCCAGAGACCACTCAAAACAAAGATGTGAACTTCGTTCTGTCATATTTCAATGAATGTTTAAACATCTCATTTCCAAATCAGCCTCTTTCCAAGCTGATAAATATTTACCCCTACTCCAAGTGGAGCACTGGGCTCGAGAGAAATTCAATTTGACTGTAGCTTTGTTCATAGGATATTTCCTTATTTGAAATTCAAGGTTAATGCCTCTCTTGGGACTAGTCAGGGTGTCTCTCTCACTGTCCATTAAGAAGTCTGGAGGGTTCATGTCTTCCTGGAGCGAACGGTGAAACTGTTTAGTTCTTCATGGGGAACATCTACAGGGCCATTCAGTCCTCTCGCTGGGGCTGGGAGAGCTGCAATGATCTCTGTGCAAAGGAGAAAGAAGATTCAAATGTGTCCACCCCATTCTAGTCTTTCTGTCGGCAAGAGATGCTGCCTGCTGCCCTGAGGTCGCAGGAGGTCTCCAGGGCCATTGCTGGCATTTCAAATCAAGCAATGGACTTGAGTATGTTATTTCTGACACAGAACATCATACTTTAAAAGCAGCACATTTAATTTAGTTGAAACCAGCTGGGAATGCCCTAAAGTCAGATCAGGAGTTGCATAATTTATTACAGTCAGCTTTTAAGCGAAATTGGGGATTTTGTCTGGAAATCCTGTTGAAGTTGTAGCTCTATTCTGATCTCCTGCCCCTTACAACAGATATTCTATATTGCTGCCAAACGCAAAGAGTGAGCTGACCAGTGGCAGTTTCCTGTACGGTTGCAGCATGGCTGCTTGCGAGCAGTACATGGGGGAAGGCTGCATAAAAATATATGAGGAACTAAGGATGCTTTATCCCTTTATTTGCCCTTCCAACAAGCAGTGGGTGAGGGACCAGCTTGCTGTGAGACGGAGGTGGGCACCATGCTGCCCCTGATCAGACTTCTCACCTGAAGGGCTTTCTCACCAACTTGGTCTCCACGCTGCATGGCACCAAGAAAGGTTTAACTATGGTCAGTTTTTCTTTTTTCTTTCCATGTCTTTTCCCATTCCTCCAATTACCACTATCAAAACTATGGAGGAAGCACGCCCCATCACTTCTATTTTTTCCTGCCCCCTCTTCCCTTCACTTCAGCATTTTGCATAGAAGCAGCTTGCTTTTTCCCATGTTTGCTTTGGGACACTTGTCTAATGACTCTCCCCGAGACATACCCAGTGTGATCCAGGTGTTACCCACTTGGGCTCAGGGTGCTCTTATCAATGTTGATCCTTTCCTCACATGTTTATGTGTTGGGATCCACATTTTCATGTCAAAAGACACCCTACAACCTTTCTCCCTTTAATCCTTATCTGTCATTGACCAGGTCATGGACCATGTAAGTGCATGAGGTGAGGAAAAGCCAAACCTAAACCATGAAGACAGTCTGAATCAAAGCTCCATCAAACCGCTTTATCCCTCCCACTGGCTCTGAACCAGAACAAAGAATAAGACAGCTTTTCAACTTATTTCTCAGTACTGATGAAGAAAGTACTTCCTAGCAGACACCACACAGGCTTTTAAATCCCTGAATGTGTTTTGGGTAGAGGGCCCTGTCCTGGTGGTTGGAAGTCTGATAAACATAAATGAGAGGTTTCTCTGGTGGATAAAGAAAGATAAAACTGAAACTTCCACTATGAATCTGAATAGATGTTGTTCAGCATTAATTTTTCTAAAGAAAAAAATCCACGAAACATTCTTAATATAGATTTTCTGCTTTTCTGTATTCTAAAAATATCTTTTACAGATTTTATTCGAAAGTATCTACATAATCACCTACACCACATATAAAATGTGTAATTACAACTCGGAGGAGAAAATAAGATTGTTCTGGCATTAAAAACTCTCCATCAGGGGAATTTGATAAATATAATGCAGTATGCAGAATCAGCTTGATTTTCATTTTAAATGCCTCTCCAGTACTGGAGGGGTATGTCCTGTATGCAGCTCCAGCCTCTGGACAGCCAAACAATTACGCCCATTACAAAGGCCAAATGTTTTGTAGTTTGCAAGAATTGCCAAAACTGTAATATGAACTTGTGGATCTCTTGGTATCTTCTCGTACAGACTGGTGTCTTTCTGTGGAATGAGGCACTGCCTCAGATAGCCTAACAAATCCCTTCTCAAGCCTGTAATTCCAGCCTTTGTTTCTGCTCTGAGTTCTGCCAAACCTTCACGTGCCCCAGAGAGAAGGCTGGGGGCTTTGATCGTACATACTGTGCAGATTGCTTCAGATGCTCCCATCTCTAGCGTAACCTTAGATTTTGTACATCAGCTACATGCTTCTCTGAGATAGCATACACTTAAGAGGAAATAGCGATGAAATGCAGAGAAATCCCCATACCGTGTGTCCCCAGCAGGTAGCTATGGCACAAGAGAGCTGCTCAATGAACATAATAAAAACTAACCCTGCTGGGACTCACTCTCTACAAACTAGTATCTCCATTGCTCACCACACCTGTTGTTGAAGTATCACACCAATTAGACACATATTCTTCTCTGAGACTACTGCTAGTTAAGCACTGTTGTACCACCAGAGCTCCCATCCCCTCTATTTCCAGAACATCCCTACTGTTTGACCGATTGAGTCCATACCATGACTTCGTTCTGGTTTAGTAGTTCTAAATACGGCTTGGCAGAAAGATTTCATGACTGGATAAAAGGTAACGCTGCTGGAATTAAGGAGCAATGAGTAGAGCATGTACTTTTGTCACAAACTTCTGCAAAAGCCTCAGTGAAATGAGCCTTCCCCATTTGCAACTTGAGCAGCAGCATTTCATTGCCTGAACCCTTTACAGAACCTCTTGCAGTCTGCTCTGGCTAGTGCTAGGGAAAGGCTGAGAGGTCCCGAACAAAGCACTGGGACACATGTGAAGACAACCACCAATATTTAAACTGAATGAAAAAGTTTGGTGTTAGTATGCCTATGAGCTTCCATTTTGCAAAAACTTCAGAAGTTGCCTTGGGAAAAAAAACAAAAACAAAAACAAAAAACAACAAAAACCAAAACGTTTTGCCAGTTTCAGTCAAATTAGCAACACGAAAGACAAAGGTTTTGTTTCTTTCTTCCTTCCTCCTTTAATGCTGCAAAATAGATGCTGCTAAATTAGAACCCACTGCCTTCATAGTAATAAAACAGGAGGTCAGGTTTAAAGAGCTACATTTGCACTTGTGTTTCTTGGAAGACTTCTCTGTCTCTAAGTTGACAGTGCAGCTGTTCACTGAAAATTATGCAGAAAGAATAATAAAATCTTAGTTGCGATCTTAAAATATATGGCAAGTCCAACAGTTTTAAGTAAGCACAGACTGTTCAGCTGAAATAGCTGACACATTTTTACCCTGTAGCTGTAGTATTTATCAAGTACAAGCAGTAAAAGAGAAATTTGATAGAGGAAAATAAATCAATCTTATTTCAGCCACGTCCAGTCACAATTTCTCCTAATGTCCCACGATGATCCGTAAGGCTGGGAGATACAGAGCGTGACTCATCCCGCAGCAAAAATATTATCGCACACTTCAAAGCTATTGGCTGCCTTTCTTCAAAGTCAGAGCTTTAACGTGCACCCTGATGAAAACAGGACGACCCCTTTCAAACCGAGATGATAGAGACAGACGAGGCAGTAAGACGAAACCAGCGGGAGCCAGCGCACGCAGAGCTGCAGTAAATCCAAGCCATAAACAGAATGCCTCCTGTACTTTAAATCTTCCGAGGCCCCTGAGCTTTCTGTAAGCGTGGCAGCAGCACCGCTGCACCCCGCAGACCTGCAGGGATTCAGAAGAGGCACCAGTTCCTGCAATTTTATAATGAGTCGCACCCATGAAACTGATGTTCTTTACACCTTTAGGGAGAAATGTGTGACTGTTGGTAGCCAACCAGCAAGGAAGTCTGACACGTGAAACAGGCAGAGCTGAGTGGCCATACGATAGGGCCATACATAGCTGCTGCCGCTCCGACAAACGCTGCCTGCAATAATCACGCACTCGGGCTCAGGTGGCTCGCCCCGGCACGGACGCCCTGTTCAGGATCAGTTAAGCTTCTGACACCGTCAGTCACAGTGAAGTGCTCCCCATAGGAGCTGCTGGGGGAGGGTGTGCAGCAAACCTGCTGAGCACATTTCACTAGTGTGAAACGTGGGATTAGCAACTGCTCGATAAGTCCCAAAACTCATGTTTTTGACATAGTTTATTAAAATATTTTAGTTTACTAAAACTAAATCCAAAGGGAACTGCATGCTGTGGCTGGGTTTCCAGTGTTCTGATAACATAGGAGTTATTAAATTCAAAAGCACAGTTTAAAGCAACACCGGAGTGTGACCCAACGTTTGCACACACAGATAATCCAACTGCTCAGATTAACTCTGGTTTACAGATAGGATTCAGGTGGGTTTTGTTTTTCTTTTTGAGAGCTTAAAAATGCCTGCCGATTCTGAAAACCAAGCCTAGTAGAAATAAGTAAGTCTTACCTCATGTTTTTGTTCTGGGAATTGAGAGAACTAAATTTTAACAAGTAAAATGGCATTTAAAAATATTTTAAGCGTCATAGGTCTGACTGAAATACTATGGTCTGTATGTATTTATATGCATTACTTTTGCTATGCTGTTACCACCGTTACACAGGTGGGCAACTGAGGCACAGGGCAAGCTGGAGTGATCTGGTTTCAGGTAAGATCCCTACACCGAAGTGTCTGAAGTATGGATGCCTACCCTCTCATTACAGCCAGTGGAGATAAACGGGGTCTGAAGAGTGACTGAGTTGGACAAGTGTAGGAGCCTACTTTGGGACACATCCCACGCTTTAGTATCACATCACCCATTTCGGCAAGAGAATACAGCTACATCTCTTGAACACCAAGTGATGGGGCCTGTTGCGTGAGGACATGACCCCCATGATGTTCACTATAGGTTTCTGTATGCACTGCTGAGCTACCCCACGCAGACAGTCCTCCCTGATTGCCACCACTCTTTGGAAGCACCTCCAAAAGAGCACCGAGAGATATTCTGCTTGAGGTTAGACAAGATGCTTCTGCCACACACAGCAGCAGCTTCATCCGGGGCTCTGTCCTCCTGCTAACAACCTGAAGGAGTTTTATGGCAAAAAATGGACAAGATGGCAAATGTTCAGATAGTTTGACTGTTTACTGTCTTCCAGAAAGCACTAGTTCTATCTATGCAGAGAGGAAACACCTGAAGAATGGGCCAAAGGTAAGAGGCTTATTGCTGAAAATGGCTCGGGGAAGGACACAAGGAAGTATATACTCTAGTTCTATTCGGAAGTCAGGAACCATGAAGATCTGTAATCTCATATTGTATCACACTTCTGGAGGATTTCAGGACCAACAGAAAGGCTGTTCTGACAGTGAAAACACAAGGAACACGACTCACATCGTCAGCTATGACAGCATTTGATTTCAATGGGGGGTTGCACCTACAGCCTTTCAGGAAACAGAGATGTTTAGCCTACAGGTCACAGTGCGACAATTCATTTCTACTTGGTAGAATACGGAGTCTCACTGCATCCTCTGCACCACACTGCAGGTGAAGCTACCTCAGTTAGTCAGCTAGTATCCACAGTGCCAGGTATGAGGAATGCTGCTCTAAGCTCATTCCAAATCCAGGTATGGACCAGTATGCCCAGACCAGATGGGCAGCTTGAGTGAAGAGGCAGATCCCTCAAGTAACATAGTGGAATGATGACAATCATCCAGACCAGCTGCTGCCCAGGGCCCGCGTGATTTCCTGAGGTCCGTAGCCTAGAGGGTCAGCACACACTATGAACCATGCAACGTGCCCAGCAGCAAAAAAAGATTCCAGTATTTTTCTGTTTCCTGTGGCAGCAGTGATCTCTGTTGGGTTGACTCCCTGAAGGATGCATTTTGGATTAAAGCTATCTTTTGACCAGCCACCCAGCTCTTACGTTGCTCATTAGAGCAATCAGCACAGAGCTTGCTTTATTGGTCATTTAATATTTCCGAGTATTCTTCAGGTAAGTATGTAGATAAGATCATTGTTTCCCCAAAGCAGAATCCACACCAGGACAACTTCTGTTCACTCTGATGTGGCTCACGTGTTACACAACAGCTGCATGCTGTAGCCTGCAGAAGGTATTTGTTAGGCAATTGTGCTAATTACATTTTTGAGATGAGGTCTGGAGAGCTGTCCAGGAATAAGACATTGGTAGTGAAGACCAGAATGGCCACGAGTAGTAAGGGCTGAGGCTTCTTAAAGTATCTGTGAGAAATTTCAGTTACCTGGGTTGGACATTAGTTTAGCAGGAGTCAGAAGCGTATCCCAGCCCCTGTAAGGCAAGCATGGAAGATGTTACAGCACAAAAGGGATCCTTTAATCATTACAGAATGATTTCACAGTTTTTCTTTTCTTCATCTTACTTTACTGGACTCTATTGGTCGTTTCTGTGTGAAGACTTGTAATCAGAATTTTTAATGATTATTATTCTTTCAGGTCTGTGAACACCGTTGTTATGTATTTATCTCCATTTTGGCCACTAAGAAACACTAGTAAGGTTGTGGCTGCTTCCCAGACATCTTGCTGGCTGAGGTCTTAATTTTGTTGGCAGCTTTCATTTTTTCCTATGCTGATAGGAATTCTGCTTTATCTGATCGCTTGTATTAGAATTAAGATAATTCATAAGGAATATATGGTAGGTTTTTAAGAACCATTTTCTCCATAAGGAGTAACCCACATGTGATGGGTTGCCTGGCTGAGGAGCAGATTAGCAATCTCATGTGCCATATTCACTTTTCTAAGAACACGGAGTCTGGGGGGAGACCTCCTGCCAAGAACATCAGTATCTCCCTCTCCAAAGCGCAGTATGCCATTCAGGCAGAAGTCTTGGAAAAGGCATCTAGAAACACTCATGAAGACGTATTCTCTCTGTTTGGCTAAATGTGATGAAACAAAAAGTTCCAGGTACCATCCTGCTGTATTTTTCATCCGGGAATTGTATTGACTGACACACGAGTAGGGCAGCACAGAACCTAGACAGGACCCAGACGGGATGCTGAGAACTAATGAAGAGCGTCCCCATTCCAAACCCGATCCCAGCAGCAATGCCATGTCTATGTGCTCCCCGCCACGGGCTCTCGGCACCTACTTCGACACAAAGCGCGTGCTCTTTGTTCCTGTACCGGAAAACTATCAGCGTGGTCCCTGTTTAACACAGCTGATGGCAGAGAGGCTCGCTTGCTCTCTGGAGCTACTCCTCTTCTCCCCTGTTTCGGGGACAGCAGGGAAGTGTCAGGAATCTATTCTGTAAGCATTAGGGTATTAAAGCTACTACAGGTGAAAACTCTTATTTCTTGGTGTAGGTCCTTGAAAAAGAATACCGCTTGTTAGCAGATTTATGGTTTAGCCACTTGCCCTTCGTGCTTACACACATTACCCTCAGGAGGCTAACCACAGAAACCCTCTTTGCTGGGTCTAAACTGCTTTTTCCATTTCATTTTGAATTCGTAATAAAAGACAGATTCTCTGCTGACAGTTGAACAGGCATAACCCTAACAAAGGACTATACACCAAAGATCATTTCTTCCCTTGATGATTCATAGATTCATAGATTCATAGAAAGGTCTGGGTTGGAAGGGACCCCAAGGATCATAGAGTTCCAACCCCCCGCCACAGGCAGGGACACCAACCTCCAGGCCTGGACCTACACAAGGTTGCCCAGGGCCCCATCCAACCTGGCCTTGAACACCTCCAGGCATGGGGCATCCACCACCTCTCTGGGCAGCCTGTTCTAGGCTGAATGATGAAATGAGCATTGTTTTGGTCCAAAAGCCTATTCCAACCACAAATTAAAAAAGAGAGAAAAAAGGATGCAGGTTTCTGAACAGACTGTCAGGCTACGCTCCTTGTATCCTGAGCATCTGGGAAAGCCCCATCTACCAACAAAGGCCTCCAAATCCAGCTCAACTGCTCTGGCAGTTGCCTGGTTTTTGGCCTCGACATCCAAAGAGCTGGTTCCTGATTTTGTGTGCCTACCAACAAATACTTTGGGTCTGATACACGATACAAGCATCATCGAGTTTCTTAAGCTTTAAACTCCAGATTGCATCATGTCCCCCATCTGGCACATAACAAAATATAATGCTGGTTTCCGAACTTATTATGTTTTATAAAGCTTCTCTGAAGTTTGTTTTCCTCAGAAAATCTTACACCCCCTGATCTAATCCTCAAGTAACAAACTTAAAATTCATACTGCTTTGAGTAACAAAACTTAGAAAAGACGATTAAGCTTCAGGGCAGGAAAAAACACACACATGAAGTCATGGCTCAAGAATTTCACTCCAAGGAGACTCCAAAAACTCTTTAGAGCACTAGCAGAAAATCTTTTAAGTACATTTGGCAGTATTCATAGATAAAAACCACAATAAATGTAAAATATCAAGATTCACAATTTCAAGTGTGTATTAAACTGTTTATAGGTAAGTCAGTCCTGCAGGTGTTACCCAAAATTATGTTAGAGAAAAATTTGAATAGCTGATAAATTACTATTCTAGCTCATTTTAGCAGGTTACTCCTGCAAATACCGTAAAATTATCCATGAAATAAAATTAGTCAGAAAACAACTCATTGTTTATTTTTGGACACTGATGCAATGATTCTGCTTCTCTTCTCAACATGCATCTACATTATTTTCAAATCTGTGATTTCAAACAACTAATGTGTGTGTTTGTTTGGGGTTTTTTGTGTTTTGTTTTGGTTTTTTGGTGTGTTGTTTTTTTTTTTTTCTTTTCCCCCCAAGCACAGATAGCGGACATGCCATAGCAGTCTGATGATTAAAAAAGTCTCCTCCACAACTGTATAAACATCCTCCAACTTTCCAAGACTACCTTAGAGAGAAGCATCAGGCTGGTGTCAGTGACAAGCCAGTTTGAACACGGACATTAAACCTCCGCAGCTCAGGCTCTGGTTCGTACTTCCGTATCTTTCCATCCTCTCACTCCCAAGAAACTCCAGGCAGTAAACAAATACATAGCAACAGGAGTCCTTACTGCAGCGCTAGAGGATAACACTGGTCCTTTGAGAGACAGGGGCTTATATCTTCTAAGCTTCCCTAAACCATTCTCACTTTTCTATAAATAAAGCTGCTTATCACTGTACTTAAGCTTCAGGAACTTTAATTAGACCAGGAATTCCTCTAATGATTAGATAAAGGCTGTTGCAGCAGATTGGCAACAGTCTTAAACAGAAACAAAAAGATCTCTCCTCCTGTTTCCTCTTTACATACATCTTACTTGGGAAAGTAACCACTGCCAAATTAAAAAAGAAAAAAAAAAGCCTGTGTTCAAAAGCATGTTTTAAGCTTTTGCTTACTAAGTGGAGAGGAAATAATTCTATACCTCAGCACACCCTCTAAGCAGCAATTCCAACTTTACCATGTACTTAAGGCCTAAAAATCAGAGAAGTACTAAACTTCAAAAGCAAGCGTAAAGCAGGTAAATGCTGGACTCTTCAGCTGCTTTAGAGGAGGAAAGCAGACTTCTGAAGTATCCTGAGCTCAAAGGTTACAACACGCAAGACAACAATTTACATCTGTAAAAACCCTCACAGGTCACAGCATTCATTGGTAATTTATCTGTTCAGTACTTGCTCTAGAGTGCTTATTAATGAAGCCATGTTTGTTTGACCTTGAAATGCTGCAGGATTATTGCACTTGCCTGCAGCAGGAGCTGCAGCCAGAGCAGCTGCTGAGCAGCCCTGAGATCTGCCGGGAGGACAGGGCGCCACATTCTTACTCATTGTGTTTACTCACCAGCACAGTCCAACTTTCCAGAGACATGAAAACTACTGCGACTTGACAGCGGCTATTTACTGCTTTGTGAACTTGGCTCAGCGACCAAAGTTGCTTTTAAAGTGTGTAATCAATATGCAAATCTATTTTAAAAGCTGTGCCATAATTAGCACTTACAAACCACACAGTTTTACGCTAGTTGGGTCAAATTAATTTTATTATGCTTCGTGATGAATTGCCACCAGTGCAACATCCTATTCACTGTACATTTCAAAAATTCACATACTAAAAATTTCAGTTTGATAAATGGAAAACTGAATGATTGAGAAGTTCTTACGGATTTCATACGTACAAGTGGCTAGCTGACATTGTCTATGCACATAGAGTGTTGAGATACAAAAGCCTCATGCTAGTTCGTTAATTGCTAAGGCTATCTGGACAGTCATTTAACCAGAATATATAAGAGAGGCCTTCATTACAATGTTTAGCAACAATGCACCAGTATCATGAAACGCTATCTTCTGCTCGTAGTGCAAGTGGCGGAGTGCTGAAGCATGCAGTTATGACTAACTTAACTGCCACTGCAGTTTTTATGCCTGAAATTTATCATGTACAAATGCTACTTCAAAGTAAGCATTAACCTGGACACCATGGAACGCGAGTGTACTTTCTGTATGAAGAAATAGAAAAACCAAAAGCTTGCTTTGGCCAGTATCTACAAATCAAAGTTTTATTTGATAATGTAACTTCAGAACTCCCAAAACCTGGAACAGAAGTTTGATTAATGAACCGTGATGCTTAATTAACAACTATATTACAGAAATTCCAATTCTGGGAACATAACAGCTAAACATATCTAGTAAGTAGCATGTTAGGAACACCTCTAGGCCTCATCTGCTTACTTTTAAAATGCCCTATATGCAATAAAAATAAGGGAGCAGTGCCAGAAGTTGTATGAAAGCCATACAAATATTTTCCATATGCACAAGTTCTTAGCTCCACTGCCATTAGCTACCTCAGGCTGCACTTGATACAATGCTCAAGCCATTACAGCAGCAAAGCTAGTAGGAAGCATTTCTAGCAGCAGAGGACAATGGGAAAGTTACTGCAAGAAAGTGAGACCACTTGAATTTTTTTTTTTCCTCAAGTTATGTGCTTAAATTACTCTGGGAAGGAAGTTAGCATCCTGTGAATAATTTAACTACAACCCTACCTCTCCCACTACTTTTCAGCAACTTTCCTTTCTTCTCATATGACTAAATTAATTCGCTAAAGACTAGGTTATAACTAGGTTAGAAATCCAAGCTGTATCATGCAGGTCCAGCCTGTCAAGATCAGGTCAACACTGGGTTTCAGTCAATACAATTCTGATAACTTAGTTTGATAGCTTGACTACAGTCAAAGACCCAGGACACTATGCATTAACTACGCTCCAAATATGACTGACTTAACTAAACATTCTGTGTCAGATAATGTGGTTTTTAAAAAGATTTTCTACCTGAAAATTACAGTAAGTACAGTAATTAATGCTGCAGATATTAAATACCCACGTAGCATAGATTAGTATTTTGTACTAGGCAGATATGCCAATGTTTACTGCACTACAAAGTACAACTTATATAAATGTGCAAGCTGTGAAACGAGAATCCCATTTTCCGTCTACTTATTCAATATTATTCTTGTGAATCGGGTTCTTGATCTTCATCACAACCCTTGGTCTTAAAGCCAACATATGAAGACAGAATATGGCCATAAAGTTCAATATGTGTACAAAGTGTATATTCTGAGTTAATGGCTTTCCAACTTTATGGATGTAGGATTGGTGTTTCAGCATTTGTTGTGTACCATAACGCAAAGACTGCAAAGTAATACCACTTATGTTTACTTTATTAGTACACCAATGTCCTACAAATTTTAAAAAGTAATTAAACATTATTGAAGCAAGCATTAAACACAGCCCTTCAGCCTGAAAACCACGTAAAATTGATTTTAAAAATAAATCAAACTGTAGCAATTGCCAGTCTCCAGTAGAGCCCCCAGTAATTTACACTTCTTCATTCTGAAAGAGCTGAGACAGAGAAAAAAAAAAAAAAAAAAAAAAAAAAAAGGACTGAACCTGCCTGCATCAAAGATGCAAAGATGCCTTTACCACTATTACAATGTAAAGCCACCCTGTTTAACTTCAGATAGAGAGCTCCCTAATTTAAGTACTGAATTACTACTGCTGTTCAATAGCAGTCAGTATTGCTACAGTTAGCGCAAGGTAATATTCACAACTAGCTGTGCATTTCTGTAGGGATTTTGTTTTATGTAAAGCATACTGCTAAGATTTGAACTGCAATGTTGTGATGTATTTGAAACCATGCAATAGTATAAACCAGCCTCAACATTCGTGTAGCATTGCATTTGCAATGAAGGGGCTAAATAAACTAAGAGCTGCATCATTTAAAGAACATAGTGCTATACTAGGTTTTAATAAGAAAATTTAGATACAGAAAAAGTAGGGTATGAAAATAGTGTTTTCCTTCTTGCATTATAACTAAATTACATTAAGGTTTTTGTCAGTCTCACATATTACATTTAAACTCCCTTATTGATGGAATGGAAAGTATTCACATGTACATGATCATCCAGGTGTAAACTTGCACACATTAACAGGGAGTAGCTTTGTAGAGGATTATGACAAACCTTTACAGATTAAATGAGGTATTGCACAGATTAATAAAAAAGCAAAAGGCAACAAAAATATACAGCAAATTGGTAGAACATTTACATGATAATTTTACAGAATCCATAGACAGAAAGTAGTGTTTAGTATATCATTCACCTTAAAAAATATATATATATAATAATATATGATCAATCATCCCATTCATCATCATCCTCAAAGTCCTCTTCATCATCTTCATCCTCATCTTCATCTGTAAGACAAATAAAGCAAGTCACTTGCATGCACTGAATTAACATGACACGTGTTATTAATTTCTCTTCTGAAAAAAGAACAATCAGTTCAGGGAGGTCAGGACAATACATTTTGTAGTACTCTATTTTAAGATCGCTAGACATGACATTCAGTTGAGATAGATACTGACTGAAAGTTAAATCAAATTTGTTTCCTTTCTCACTCCTTTCCCTGAGTAGAAAAATGTATCTTGTTTTAAGAATCAGCAAGTCCGCACTTAACATTTACTACTATTATTCTTTCCTAGAGAATGTGAGAGTGGCCAGCTTTTTCCAGACTGGGTTTTAAACATCAAGGACAGATTAATTTCTGAAACATAAGAACTGCTTCCCCAGGTTTAACTACATAACAGGATTTCTGTTTACTCTACAAGCAGCTAAAAAAAAAAAAAAAAAAAAATCTAGCTAGAGTTTGCTTAGCTTTACAACCACTAAAGACCTTTGTGGTTACTGGAATATTCTAAACTGTGCAATGCACGTCAACTTCAGCATCAATGTTTGTTGTTAACATTATCCAGCCTCTGCTATTTTTATATGTATCATAATTTAAAAATTGTAGTCTGTTAAAATTAAACTACTGACTTGTTAGGCAAGAGAGTTTCCTCTCCTAGGAAAATGCTGTATTTAGTACCCTCCCAGTATTTCATTTACATAAAGTACCAAAATTCATATGACAGCAAATCAACAAACTATACTGCACTTAGTCAAACAGTCTGCAGACTCTTAAGCGCAGCTTTGGTACCAAGGCAAGCAAAGCCTAAACAGAAGAGGTATAACCAAACAGCTGCACTGCAGCTACTGAACTGCATTTCTTACAAGCTGGTATTTGAGAAATGCAAATCCTCTTGTAGCCTTATTTTTTCCAAGCACTGAAGTATGAAAAGTCGATTCAGGACTAGTATGGGACTAGTCAAGTAACACTAGTTATCTGATAATTATCCAGCAGGTGGCATCCAAAGCTTGCTGGAGCCACAGTTTGAAGCATATGAATCTTTGCAAGCGCTTTGGCTTCTAGGAACAGAAAGCATTGAAAACCTTCCTTCCAAAATACTTTGACAGCTTATTTCATCAGACATCTAGCAGATAAAAACAAATCAGTTATAAACAAAAAAAAGCAAAACTAAACGAAAAAAACCCGAAAAACCAAATGAAACAAAAGTAATAAGTCTTTATACGGATACCAACCTCTTATTAGTAATTTTTAATTCAGTATTACTGCAAACTACTATATACCAGTAATTTGAAGCAGCACAAAGTAACCATTCAACCCATCACTAAGGGTCTGTGTAGAGCATTCTGTATTGGACTATATGCTGAAATCCATGCTTTTTTCCAACAATATTTTATGCTGAATAGCGGTGCTAATGCTTGAAAACCTGATACCGTCAGGTCAGAAAAATTCCAACAGACTCACCTGAAGAATGAATGGCTTTGCTCCTTTTCTGCATAACTTCCATTAATGCACCCACAATTCCTGAGGTGGGTGCAGGTGTAGGTGGTGCACTTTCCTGGCCATCAGACACCTTGGAAAAAAAGATACATTAGAAAGACACAATTAGCAAAACAGAACCTGTGGATTTCTACACAAACTTCCTTATAAGACTAATGAGTTGATTTTCAGCCAGAAGGAAGAGTGAAACTACACTTTGTTTCTTTAGCTCAAGCTAAGTTTTTATTTATAAAATGTCAACCTTTTCTCTTTTGCCATGTAACTCAACTGCTGTTAGTCCATCCTCAAGATTAAATATTTCAGTTCTGACTATCATGAAGTGAGCGCTCAGCTAAAGGAAAGCTTCTTAACATGGTTGTACAGGCATGACTTGTGTGGCTGCATAATCATAATTTATTTTACCCTTGGTGTATACACAAAATATTTTTTCTTGTTTGAGTTTGCTAACCAGGTCTGCTTTGGGTTCCTAATCCCTTCTGAAAGTAACAGACAGCAAGTGAAGAGAGCTAAAGATGGTTTAGAAGTGAATCACCTTCCAGGTATAACGTCCTCTAGATGTCAGCCATCAGACTTTTTGGCCAACTTCTAACTGTGAATACATTTTACGCAACATAGAACATGGAGTCACCTTAACAGCTCTCCTGTACCTACAGGCAAAATTATTTTGAAGATACTCAGTGACACTGAGAAGAAATCATAACACTCTAAGCTGCAGCAGAACAGCAGAGGCATCCCTCATGGGCAGCACTTCTCCAGACACAGGCAGCCACCTTCTTACAAGTCTCAACATTTGCAGAGAGCAGGGCCATTTTAAGATGGGGGGAGGGATATTTAAAAAAAAAAAAAAATAAAAAAAATCTAGTGTTTGCCTTTCACTGCTATGACTGCTGCACTCATGCCCTGCAGATGTTTAGACGATTATACTGAAGTATTCAGGAGACCAGCAATCTTTCATAGTTCTTGCAAAAGTTCTTTACTGCCATGATACTGGGGCATCATTGTAGGATTTATGCTTAAAGATTTACTGAAAAATCAGAAATGAGTTTGAAATAAGGGTAATTTGGTAAATGAGTTTGAAATAAGGGTAATTTGGGGGTTGGACCCGATGATCTGGGGGTTGGACCCGATGATCTCTCAAGGTCCCTTCCAACCCCTACAATTCTATGATTCTATGATTTCTCCCCTTTGCCTTCCTGAGTAATTTCATGCACCAATACTCATCTGCAGCAAATATGTGTTCAAAGCAGTTTGTCAGTACTACCATTTAAAGCATCACTTCAAAAACTCTAAAAGTTATGATCCAGCCCAAACCAGAGCCACAAGTTACTGTTCATACTGCAATACTGCAGCCATTTGCAAGTCCCAAGGGGACACAGATGCGAAACAGCTTTTACTCACAGATTTCAGCTGTATACCCTGTCGTATCTGGTCTAACAGCGCATCTCTTCCTGAGCAGGACACTGGTCGACTGTTCTGTTCTACTTTCTTTAACTGAGCTCCTTCTCTGATTTGATCCAAGAGTGCTGCTTTGTTTCCTGCAGGAACTGGAAGCTGGTGATCAACCTCTGAAGGAAGGCCTGGAGGTGGAGGAGGACCAGGAGGCGGTGGAGGAGGTGGAGGTGGTGGAGGAACAGATGACCCACTTGCCGGCGGGGGTGGTGGTGGTGGAGGGCCGGACGGTGCAGATGATGAATGCACTGGTGGTGGTGGAGGATACATCCTGTTTGGAGGAGGCGGGGGCACTGCTGCACCAGGTCTAGATGGAGGCGGGGGTGGAGGTGCTGCTGTGGGAGCTCTTGAAGGAGGTGGAGGTGGTGCCCCTCGGCCCCTAGCTGGGGGAGGAGGAGGGCCCGAGCTATGGGGAGGTGGTGGTGGAGGTGGAGGGGGTCCTCCTCTGCACGGTGGTGGTGGAGGTGGAGCTGAAATGAAACAGAACAATTTACAATTACGTGCTACTCAATAGCCATAAGTCTTGCAAAGACTAGCAGAAAAAGAAAAAAGGCTTTGCCTTCCCTTTTGCAAGGATCTCTGTGCCTGTGCTAATTTTACTAATTCTGGATTAAGCTAAATGCAGCTGAATATAAGCTATGCTTATATGAATGCAAACCAAGCTGAATACAGACCCTATGTCTGTCATGTATTTTGTAAAAAAAAAAAATCAAGATTGCTGGAAACAAGCACAATAGGTAAAAAGACTAAAGTCACAAAACAAGCTTAGCAACTAATTTTGGTTTGGTCCTAGGGTAGTAATTTTCTTCTTAATCTAAGTGCACCTTACATTAGCGTTTCAATTTCTCAAGACAAAATGCAGAAAAATTTCAAAAGAATTCTCTAAAATTTTGTTGAGATAGGACAGAAGGCAAGAGAAAGATATTTTAGAAAATACACACAGAATTTCTACTTTATAATCTACCCATTATTTTATTAGGGAATTACAGAGGCAAATATTTTTTGAAGCATCATCTTCTAGGAACAAAAAAACCCCCACTACTAATGCATTGTGATGCTGCATAAACTGACTCTTAGCCCTTTTTACTGATAATTAGTTCCAACAATATCTTTATGGATGGGACCATAGAAAGGAAACAACTTCAGGGCCACCTCAACACACAGGATCGTTTCTATATGAACTGGCCTTGAAATGTATTTGCTTTGCTAATGGCATTTTAAATAGCCTGTTTCATTTCCTCCTCCATTAAGTACCTAATGGCTTATGGTACTTTATGTTGTGTGGTTGTTGCACGTAACTACTTAATAATTCAGATGCCATCATACAACTAAGAAAACTCACATCTGACTTCATATGCTTTGATAATGAAAAGGGTATTACACTCAAGAAGATACTACTTTACCTCTTTTTTTTATCTGCTTCCTGTTACATGCTCAGAAAGCAGGCTGTCTGCTCTGGAATAGAGAGGGGACATCCCTAAAAAAGGGATTTTGAGGAAATAGGAGATGCTAGTGCCTCAGTGCCTCCTTCCCTGCTGATCTTAGGGAAGCATACCCCTCCTAAAATTACGTGTTATGTTCTTAAATTCCACTAACTGCTCCGTTTTTTCCATCCCTTCAAAAGAACAACATAGGCACAATCTCCTCTCAAACGTCATCTGTTTTCCAAGAGACATACTGCCAACATTCTTGATTAAAAAAAATCCCACCACTTTTTGGCTCACATGACCGTACTTTCCTTTGTGGCCACTGGAGGCCAGTATTTTCAAATGTAACTTACTCAGCAAGCACTAGAGACAGTTTTTCTATACAACATGGTCATGCTCCAGAGTCTGTATATTTTGAATATCAGGTTTAAATTTTCCTGTGGGGAAGGGCTTTATTTGCATCATGTCTAGAGAGATATGCCACATCCAACTGGTGGAAACAAGAGTTCAGGAGTTTTTATAAGGCTTGTCTGCACTCAACTGGTGAAATGAGGGAGGAGGAGCAAGGAGGGAGGAGCACTATTTAATCTCATCCTCTCCCTTCCTCTGAATAGATGATACAAGCAAAGCAAGAAAATAATTTAGCTTTTTAGAAATGCACATTGCTATTAACAAAAAAAGTTTGTAAAATCTTCTGTTGATGGCATTGTCACTAGGGAAAAAAAAAAAAAAAAAAAAAAAGACCAACCAAAAAAACCTCACACAAAAACCAAAAACCCCCAAAACAGCCAACAGTACTGAAAACTATGAAAAGGGCAAGAAAAACAGGAAAATAACTTCTGAGCAGAACAACATGTCTGCAACTCTCTAATCTGCATCCTAGCAGGGTGAATACATAAGCACAGAAATACTTGCAATAGAACACAGAAAAATATGTTTCAGTTGAGAAAGAACACTTCAAACAGCAGTCAAGCCTACACAAAATTATGTCAAATAACATAATTGCAGACAAACTCACTGAAATACTGGAATATTTTATGTACCTCTATCAAAAAGCACAAAGGTAGATTATTATCATGCATGTTAAAGATAAGGCAGCTTTTCTTTCAATTGCATACATGCAAGCGGCTGTAACTTGTAATTAACATACACGTAATAGAAAAATAGGCATTTTAAAAGTATTTTAAGCTAGTCATAACACTCCAAGGCAAGTCTTCTCAACCCATTTTTATGGTCAGCAGTCTGGAATCAGCAACTCTCTTAACTCTGTTTAAGTGTTTACAAACTGACAGATTTACTGAGGAAAAAAAACTCAAACATAAGTGAAATTTTGCTTGCAATTTAACCAAGAAGTTTGACTGTAATTTTTAGTATTGCAGTCAAACAGATGTGGACGAAGGTTTCTCATCTAGGAAATAAATCACACAGCAGCATGAATACTCTGAAGCATAGGCTTAGATGCCAGCTCAAATACATACCACTCCAACGTGAGGGACCTAAGGAATAAACGTAACAAGTCATTGTACCCTGATCTGTATCTCTTCAGTCACTCAAACAATTTATTTGCTTGTTTCAAACTGCAATAATTTCAATGGCATTTATATCTTATTTCTCTTGAGAAGTGTTCTAGGCAAATTTTTGAAAGTTTGACATTGGCAGTGTAATTTTCAGACTGACTTGCCACGTTCCAGTAGATAATGCATCAGCTGAGATTACATTTAAAGGTTAGCCAGGAAATGGCTTCTTTTAGAAGCCTGCTTAAAACTAGTATTTTTTACTTTAAATTAGGAAAAAAAGTTTTTTGGTTTTGTTTTTGTTTTGTTTTTTAAATACTTGTCAAGAATTTGCAGGCCTTTAGCTGTTCCAAGGTTCATTAGACAGCGCTGACAGGGTAGATGGGCACCACACATACACACCTGTCGGATGTGTACTACTACTGTAATTGACAACAGCAACATTGCTCCTAAGATTTTAATTTAGTTAAAACATTTTGATTATAAAATAAATATGCAATATACACAGTCTGAAAAATCTATATGGAATTTACTGCATAGCTTTGCAGTCAGACTACGTGTTACTGGAAACTGTTTAACTGACATAAACGAGATCCTTACTTTTTAGGGAACAACTACTCTCGTGGCAGACGCATGAACACTTTTACATAGTGTATGGTGCACAGAAACATTATGAAATCCAACACAACTGCAGTGACATGAGGTCCAGAGAAGTGAATCAAAAATTAGTCATTGTCAACAACTTCTACTCTAATCCTTAAGGCAAAAAAATGCCCTGCTAATTTTTATATGGAAATAAAAGGAAGCCCACCTTGTCTGCGCAGTTCATTTTTAACAGCTTCCACACCTCCTGTTTTTTCAATGAAATCATATATGACCTTTGAAGTTTCTTTGTCTTTTAGCTGAGCCTCTGAAATTCCACACATATCAAACAGGTTTTTCAGTTCTGGGTCTAAGTTGTTTACCTGCAAGTCAGATGTGTTAGTTTAAAGTAGAAAATAGATTTTTTAAAAAAAATATCATTTGTATTGGAAAAAAACACAAGCCATGTAGTTAAAAGAAATGGCAAAGCCAAGTACATGTCTCCGGGTTGACTTCACAACTTATATTAAAAAGCCGCTAAAGCTTTTAATTATTTAATGTCTTGAATAACTTATTAAATTACTTACATCAAAACCTGTGTTTGGATCCCAACCAACATGTCCAATGTGTCTAAAAAAGCAGAAAAATCCATTTAATCACCATAAAAAGGACCTTGTCAACCAAAATAACAGGATACCAAGACAACCACATATTACTACCAGCTTCTACCTCCAGTCTCACTAAGACACTAAGCAATTCTTACACCTCAGTGCCCCACTTGAGAATGGAATAGTAAAGCTGCCTTTGCTCCCAGTTTTTGTCTTGTGTCAAAAATGCCAAGTGGAGAAGTCACACCCCTCACCCCCCACCTTTAGGTTAGGGTCTGTGGCAAAACATGAAGGCTCCGTGCCATCCTGTGGTGCACAGGGATGGTGATGGAAGGACTGCACAGAGATCAAGGAGGAGACTGGCCTTTATATAGTCACTGGACTTTGAGCTACTGCCAAGGTCTTCAGTGCCACGCAGCTGGAAACCTCCTCCCCACCATCACTGTCCTCTCATCCCATTCACTTCCTTCTTTCAAAGAAGAAGAGTCAGTACTGTTTTCAGTTGCCATCTTCCTAGGCTTCCAGTAGCTATTTCACATGGCTACTAAGTCTTATTTTATGTGATGCTATAACCAGCTAAACAGGCAGAAGAGTTTGTGCCTCTCCAAGCTACTTCATCCTACTGCTGTTGGGTATAGGAGACAGAACCATCATGTTACCAGCTCTCCACGTTCTGGGTTTCTTTCTGCCAATGGCCACTTCTAGAAACACAGCGCAGTCTTCAGGAAGTCCAACTCAGTTTTAAAAACACCAGGGGAGCTATTAGTAGCCAACACAGTTTAGGCTAAACTTGTCAAATTACAAGGACTGGTTTGGTGTCCTTATACAGTGCCTAGCATAACAGACCTTGTATTCTTGCTTGGGTCTGTTAGTACCACCAACAGCACAAGTTCTTTTAGTAAGAATACTGAAGCTCAGTTATGAATTTTGGTCATGGTATAACAATAATTAGTTAACTATTTAGTTTGAGTAGCAAGAAAATAAAAGATCTGGTTTAAAAATAACACTGTGCTACAGAAAAGACAAAAAAGGAAGCCTCTTGTTTTGCCTAAATATTTAAATGCCTTTCACTACCAAAATATGCAATGATTTACTGGTTACAAAATTCTGGATGTTAAGCTATAGCTTGCTTCACATAGATTAGACAGACATTCCTAATACATAGTTTCATATCCAGTTATAATGTATGGTCAGGCATACGTAAATAGATAGAAATTTACCAGCCAAAACAATCTTACCCACATATATCTGCATATCCATGCAGCTCAGGATGCTCTTTTAAGAGGTTGTGGGTATACAATTCAGAGTTTAGGGCATTTAATTGATATTAGAGTTTATATGGAGCAGTATTAGCATTATTTCTCTTTTATTTTTCATCCCTCAGAGTAAAATAAGTCAGTTGTGTTACATACAGTCAATGTGTACATTTGTTTTCAGAGGTCTTTTCAATGAAAATGCATACTTACCAGGTAACTGCAACTCTCATGTTAGAGAGAAAGCACGTATACAGCAATAAATTACACCAATGCTAAGTAGAGTTTGATTTTTTTTTTTTCTCAGAACACTGAATGTCCACATCTGCCTAACAGAAGGCATTTAAAACTCCTATCTACTGACTGCAACTTTGATCTGGCATAAACAAACAGTGACAGTGTTTGTCTTCACCAGTACCATAGATGAAATTACATACAAGTTATCCTACTGGCATATTTGCCTAACAATACCAAACACCAGTTCCCATATGTTTGTACAAAACCAGCAATTGAAGTATCTTACATAGCAAGATGACACATCACTGCACTCGACATGAAACTTAACTAGACCTTAAGCTGAACTGACTTTCAATTGTCTTTTGCAAAGCTTCACCACTTAGAATTTAATGTTACATCTAATGATACTAGATATATATTTTCTTTGAACTTCATAAAATATTTTATCATCTTATGCTGAGCTTTTCTAGATCAGAACCTGGTAAGACATTGTAAACAAAGTCTCAAATTCATTTTACTTCTGTACTGCTGCACAATCCCTTCCACAAATTCTGATCAGAGGTAAGACACACTAATGCAAATGATTATCTACAATTTTGTCTGTGTATGCTGAAGTCTGCATCAATAGAACTACAACAGTGACAAGCTACCAACCACTATTCAGTTTTCTTTGCTTCACTCTTCCTTCTTTTCTGCATTTTTCAGTTTAAGTGACGCTAACAGATGCAGTACTTTACTGATCCTCAGATCAGAAAGAACATGGTTAATGTCTGAATTGTCTAAGCACAGTCTCGTTAGGGAAGCATTTTAGCCCATCTCTCCTTTTACTTTCTGCCCACTATCCCATTCTACAGAGCACTCTCTCAAACACTGTGCAGCACTACTGTAACTAGTAATCCCAGCATTACTTTTCAGGAGTTTTATTTTGGGAAAGCATATCACTGTAAGTGATGCAAAATAATGGTTCAAAAGAACAAGACACTCACTTGGCATGTAAACCTCAGACTGGTTTTCTAATACTTCACATATTGATCTTTGCTGTAACTAACTCAAACTCTTTAAATGCCTGTTGCTTTAGCAAATAAAGTGCACTTATTTTAAAAGACAGATGATTAAAATATCAAATTAAGAGTTCAGGAAAAAAATAATAAATTCAGTAAAGTGACCAAAACTAAATTTCATGAAAGTGAAGGTTAAAATGATACATCGTAACTATCCTAAAAGATTGAAGATACGTAAGAAATGATATTACAAAACCACCAACCCCAAGAAGTGTATACCTGCATGCTGTACTTTCATCACAGCATATGGGTACTAAACCACATACCAGAATAAGCAAGTTTGTAAACAGAAAGCCAGAGATAAAAACATGGCTATGTCATTTCTGCTGTTACGACAAGTCAGGACCCGGATATCATTTTATGTGACAAAGCACAGCTAAGCAGGCACAGCTAGAACAACCACCATGTTAAAGTGTTGACGTTGAGGCTGAATATGAGTCTGCACTGAGCTGATTACTTCAATAACGCATCTTTATGCAGTTATTTTTTTTTTCTCCCCAGCTGCAGTAAACTCCTCACCTCTGGATAAACTGACTTGCCTTTAAACCCCACAGCATGTCAGCTAGCAGTCACTGTAGTTCAGGTGACACACGACACTTATACATTTAAGCCTTGAACACATGTAATTGACACCAAAAAAACCTCACCCCAAAACAAAACCAAAAATCCCACCCACCAAAACCCAAACCCAAACTAAAAAAAGTCCTTACTGGAAATTAGATGGCGTTCCAATATCTGCCTTTGTCAATCTTCTCTTTTTAGTTTTTCCTTTCTTCTTTTCTTTGGTATAAGAAATATTGTTGACTTGTGGAGTATAAAATCTGTTAGTTGTAATTTCTGGGTTTTTGATATCAACAGTTGCCATTGGTAGATTTGGGCCTGTGAAGGTAAAGGATTTTTACTACTGTGTTTCAAAGCCATATTTAATCTACAATTTTTATTTTTTAAGTGGCAAAACACTTGTACATGGCACATGCATCTAGCTGGGTTCTGGATGTCGGATGTATAGGCCAAGTCATTTGCTGAAGAAAAAAAAACCACAAACACGTTGCTAGCATAGCTAGCAATGGCAGAAAAAAATTTTCTAAACTAGAATTTAGTTTCTACAAACTTGGCAAAGAAAGCAATTTTAACCTAAGGAGTTTTCATCTGCACAGAACACATGGAAAGACACACATAAAGGCACAGCATAGCTACAACCCCAGACAAGATCAAAGCGAGTGGCATCAACAGTAACGTGCAGCACAGCAAACTGATCTTAAAGGAGAGGGATCCTTCACTTAATATGCCCCAAGTGGGAATGCTTTCTGCCATTGCACAGAGAACCTGAACATCACAAGAACTTCAGAAGGCTGCTCTGGACACACTAGTATCTTCAAATATAGGACATTATCTTAGGAACTATTCAGGATTTTCTTACGTCTTGCTCTTTCACAGCTTCGCAAAGTAACTGAAGAACCAGCTAAGAAACAGAGCTTGAAGAGTAGCGACAGTAAAAACAGCACCAGAAATATAAACACTGAAATTATCAATTATGTTCTCAAACCTTGTTCTTCATTATAAACGATTGTGAATTGTTACTCTAGTTACTTAAAATGCATTTGAATTATACTCCTGCCAATTTTAGCATTTTAATATTGTTACTTGTGTAATACTAGCAAATCAACATACTTAGCATGTTTTCCACTCAGGTTTTTTTTGCTTTGACAGAAGATAACTCTTGACATAAGTGATAGTAGTATTTAAATAATAAGAGGCAATTTAAGCATTTTTCATATAAATATATATGCATGTGTATGTATACACATATTTTTTAAGAGACCTGCAAAAAGTGTAAGTAATTTCAGTTTTTGAAGAATGAGATTAAGCAGTCAATTTAAGACTGTTTTGCCCAAAAATAGTTTGAAAAGCATCCTCTACTTCCTTGTGAGTTATTACGCAGTGGTTAGCAAATCAATTAAAGACTCACGCTGATAAAAAAATGTTTAATTAGGCTTTGATAAATTTGAGCCTTATTTTGACATTATTGTTTTGTAACTACATTTGTTAACTCCATGTGTCATGGTTTAACCCCGAATGGTAACCAGACCATGCAGCTGCTTGCTCACCCCTCCCTGGTGGGGTGAGGAGAATCAGAGAGAGAGAGAGAGCTCTCGGGTTGAGATAAAGACACCTTACCAGGACAGCAAAGGAAAAGATAAAAATATTTTAATAATAATGTATAAGGACAACAGAATAAATAAAATGAACAATGCACAATTTCTCACCACTCGAGGACTGATACAGCCTGTCCTGAGCAGCAGGCAGGGAGCAGGGATATTCCCCCACAGCCATCCCAGAACAGCAAGTTCCAGAGAGAGAGCGAGGGAACAGACAGACAAACAGGCCCGAACAAGTTAAAACAAAAAATAAGGTAACAAGAAGGGAACACGAACAGAAAATGAACCGAATAAGGAACCAGATCCAGGGGGCAATGACCAACCCTCACTTACACCGGCCATGCCGTCTATGGCATGGAACACTCTCTGTGGCCAGTTTAGATCAACTATTCTGGCTGTGCCCTCCCAGGTGTTTGCACCTGCACATCAGCAAAACCTGGGAAACTGCAAAATTTCCTTGATTGTTCATCAGCAGCCAACAACAGCAGCGTGCTGTCACCGTTCTCCACATACTAAACCCAAACCACAGGAGCTGCTGAAGACAAAACTAGCTCCGTCCTGGCTGAAACCAGGACAGTATGGATTATTCAAAGTTCTCCCTAAGTGCTCTGAAAGGACCATCTAGCCTTAGGTTTCACAGCTCGAGCTCCAAATCAGAAAGGAAAAGCAGACAACACAACAATAAACTCCAAAAGTCAGTAATGTTAACAGCTCAGTGGGAAGCACCTAGTACTGGCCAGGACAAGAAACAAGAACAGAAATGCAACACTGGCCTAGACACAACTCATCTAAAACGATATGAAAACTCCTAAGTTCCTGTAGGCGTCTTAAAGGACAAGATTTCAAACTGCACTGAAACTGCAGGAAGAATTTCTGAAGTGTTTTCTGCTAAGCAGAAATGCTTTGATGTAGAAATGTTATAATCTAGACAACTGTCCTTTGAGAATACCAAAACACAAACTGACCACATGCAACTAAGCAAAACAATTTGTACTATTAAAAGTTCCACTTAAAATTAACATTAATTCACTAATTGTCAAATATTATCAACCCAAAAATTAACAAGTGGAGTTAAGTAAATCTTCAGGATTAATTGGAAGTTACAGTCTTAATTTCATTAGATTCAAAATCAAAAATACTGTAGGAGTTATTTTCCACTTTAATCACTTTGCTCATTATTACAGTGATACATGTAGTTTCAAAAGCTATACTAAGGTTCAAAAAGAAACATGTACCTTAGCACTGCTAGGAATTTCTTGGTATTCTTTTCACAATTCCTATCAGTCTTTGAAATTATGCCGTTTTGCATTTAAAATCCTGAAGTAACAATGCATATTTTTAACCATGTAGAGCAGCAGCCATTTGCAAATCGACATTTTATTCAGCTGAGCTGAAATTAAGGACTGATACCCTGATACTAACTCCCTGATACTAATAATATTCATACCAGAGATCAAAGTAAACTCTTAAAGATAAAATTTTTTCTTACCATCAGGTTTAGACCTTAGATGTCCACGAGGGATAAAAGAACCTTGAAAAGAATTGTACTCTTCTAGAACTGCCATATTTATATCCAGTAAAATTTTTCCCATCATAAGACATGCACCTTCTCCATCAGGTGTAGACAGCTCAATAAATGAAGATGACAGGGGCATATAGAGCTCATCATTAGGAAGTACCTGACAGTACAGTGGCCTTAAGCATCCACTGTTATCAATATCCGTCACATCTTCAGAAGGGGCTCCAGAAAATGTAGTACAGAACATTTTAAAATGTTAATTCTATGAAATTCTCTGTGTATTATTTAGAAGCTCTCTAGGCGTCTGTCCCAGACTACAGACAGCCCTACAATAAATGCAAACTGTTCTAGTTAATGGCTGAAATAAAATACTGCCACATGGCTCTTAAAGATTCCCTCAAAACCTAATTCTCTGACAAATCCTTGTTTCATCCAGAACTTCACTAAGAGGTCAGTTCAACTACAATAACTCTTCTTTATTTGCATAAAGAGAGCTGGCTATTACAAATGAGTAGAACATAAAATCCCAGGAAATTACAGACTAATACATTTTACATAACTGTTAATGCCAATTTGATTTTAATCCTGCAATTCTTAAAAAAAAAAAGTTAAATCCGTACCACTGAAAACGTCATACGAAAAGACAGAGTGCTTTTTCCATGCAGCTTTAACGTATACAGAAAATCCAGACAAACAAGCCCCACTAAAACAAAATTTCCTACAGTATTTCAAGCATGGCTCATGTGAGTACAGAAATGTGACTGATCTTGGTTTTCAGTTTAAAAGGTAATTATACATTGATACTCAGCACAAAAAAAGTGGGTATTCCACCCGCCCCCCAATAGAATTTCACTGCATATGGAGAGTAAACCAAAAAAACCAGCTGATTACAACAGGTTTTTTCCCAGTTACATGCTGATAGTACATATCTGCTCTAGTCTGAATTCCAAAAGATGAATAGCAGAGGCTATAACCCATGCACTGAGCATGTCTCACCTGTGACTACAGAGGGAATGAACATACCTAACTCTTTGCCAGACATTACAGAATTTGACAGAATCAGAAAAAGAAGATAGGCTGTGAAAGAGTACGTAGACTTTCACTGAAACAGTTTACTAAAGAAGCAGAGATGCTCAGAGCTTTGGTTAGTGATTATAAACCTGAAACATAGAGCATAAACCTATGTATTCCACAGAATATTCAAGATAAAGGCATAAGATGAATGAATGCAAGTTTAGCATGCATTATTTTTCTCAAAAAAATGGTGTTGCCTTCGGTCTTACAGGATGAATCATGAGAGTATTTCAAGCACAAAAGTTTTTGCAGATTTAGTTTTCTTAAATCTCATTCCAATCACGGATAGCAAACTAGACAAACGAATTGCTTGTGTTACTGTTGGCAACATCCACATCGGAGACAAAGGCTAGATTTCTTGGTGGTGGTGGCGGCGGCACTACAGAGTCACCACTGCTATTTAATTCTCATCTGTTTTGCAGACACTGCTATCAGGGATGTTTTGTTTAGGTGAGCAAAAGCAAATGGCACTTCAAGGGGCAGAACAGTTAAAGCCTTCTGAAAGCTCAGAAAAGCTGGTAAGACAACCATGGATGATATGACTGTTTCAAAACTAAACCACCCAGTCTTAGTTGAAGGAATTGATACTAAAAATATCTGGCCTAAACTGATGTCTGCCCGAACTTCCTCAAAGCTTCATGTTTATGAAAAAGAAAGAGCAATTTTTCGAGAAGTATTCCACATGAGGGAGGCTTTATTTGGATGTAACAGACATCAGTAGTTCCCATAATTCAAGATTAGTTAAGGATTACCTACTTTGGTGACCTACTGAGATGCCTGGATATCTTGGTTAGTACAAGTTTAAGACTACCTCCTCAGGCCATAAGGGGACCTTCAATGATCAGCTGACTATAGCAAGTTGCCCCAGCAAACTAACCTTGCCCCAGCAGCAAACTAACATTTAAGTGATATGACCTATGATCTGGATCACCACCAGAAACATCACAGCAGAAATCACTTTTTAACTTCAGTGTGAATTCAGAACCACAAAGGCTCCAAACTTGATATTCATTGATGTGCATTTTTTCACTTGATTTTAGAATAGATGGTAAAAGATTTTTTGATCAAATTGATACAAAGTTTTGACTCCTTCCATCAATTTAATGAGAGGATCTCATAAGAAACCTGTATCTTCATGTCCGTGAGACATATTCCTGAGAGGCAAATAGATTCAAATAATCCTTCATATAAAAAAAAAAAAAAAAAAAAAGTTTAATACTGACAAACATATGATTAACCAAAAGGCTATGCTACACAGTTAACCCAATACTGAAATTGAAATTTTATGGATGTTTTATGAAATCTGTCATTATTATGCCTGCCTTTAAACAAATAGGCTAACTTTTGATTTCAGCAAGGTTCTGTATAATGATCCTATATACGCATACTCTGAAGATCAAGCAGCAAATGCAAAGTACAAAGTTTTCTTCTCAGCTTCAGCTGAAAGGCCTCTGTCCTATTTACAACAAAACATGCTCCTCTGAAAACATTCTTTGCAAATGCCAGCTAAGCCACAAATCTTTCAAGCTACAACTAAACAAATACCAAAGAACAGAAACAAAACAAATACACTAACCTCCAGAGTAAGAGTTTACTGCTTTTGCCACCACATGATTATCCTGAACAAGTCCAAAACAAACCTATACACAAACAGTAAGTGACAGACAGCAGTAGGAAAAACCAAAATGTCGTGATTCATGCAAAAAGCTTACCATTTGGTGGGTCTCGTCTTTTTTCTGTTGGAAAAGAAAAAGAGCTATTTATTCATAGGTATCACAGGAAAAATTAATTCTAAATTTTAGTTTCTAGTACAGCTTGCAATGACCTTGAACTCAAAGTTAAGAATCTATTAATATCCTTAAAGCCTAAGTGTTATGCAGTTGAAAAAAAAGTATTACAGAACAATGAAAACCCTATCTTAAATAATAAACACTGATTTCAAGTGAGCAAACTGAGTAGGTGCATAGGGAAATAGCTGCTGACTTGGTTTCAGACATTTTGATTCCAAAGTAGGGCGAAATATTCAAAAAGCAGCTGTTTTGGTACAACCTATTAAAGTAAGATTTTTGAAACATTATGCTTTCTGATTTCCACTAGAGGACACTGTTCCTTCATTTTTATTTAAAATATATTTAGCACTTTTATAAAATATTGTTCTCCCACAGAACCTAAAATATAATTATTTTGGGGTTTATGCAAAGAAAATAGGATGCAGAGGAGCAAGATGTTTCACCTATATTATCCAACAGGTCAACGAACAATCTGGAACAGAATTAGAATCTCCTTAGTACTAATCTGATGTTCTATTCACAATACCAAACTGTTCCACAGACCATGAAGAATATGGCTTGATGATTTAAAATGTAGTTGTAAACATTTCACATCTCAGTGCTCTCAGCCTGTAATAGTAAATTCTCTTTTAAAAGAGATATCCCTCTTAATTCCTCCCCACCTTGAGGAACTACCCTGCAACCATCGTTCAAATCCCCCAGAACAGGTACGCTATTCATGTACCTACACACACACTCTTAAAAATTTTGGATTTAGCAGTACCCATAAGGACAAGCTGCTTGTCATCTCACCACACCAAAAAATATGGCTCTGTAAGGATGGCTGTACATCCCTCCCTTTCAGATCTGGAGTATCTGAAATCTAACAGGGACTCCCAGGAGCTTTGCAGTAAGAATTTGCAAGACACATTTCACTTTCCAGCATGCCCCAGAAAAACTGCTAACTTAGTTTGGATCTGGAAAAATATTGTAAGGAGAAGGGAGAAGGTGCCTCCACAGATGGCATTGACCTTGTCCTACCAATATTTAAAAAAAAAAAAAAATCTACAATCCTAAGTGTGCAAGGCAAGTCAGCCTCATCTCAGTCAGCTGATCTTCAGGTAGGAATAAAGAACCTGTGTCAAGGTCATAAAACTTTCAGAGGAAGGTGACTAAAACCCCTTGAGAATAAACTTCTGCTGAGCATGCCTTCTAAACACAGACAGTTGCCTCTTAGCTCACAGCAGGTTAGCTTTTGGGACAGAGATGGAAAACCTTGGCAAGGGTGCCTCGGCAAAAGGTATCAGGTCTGAGGGGAAGTGGAAAATAAAAAAGAAAAAAAATAATTTAAAAAAAGGCTTTTTGGCCAAACACTGTGCTTTCTCTTCATAGAATATTCAGTTTAAGAAATTGCTCATGTTGTATAGCCAAAAAAAGCCAAACCAAAAAACCCACCCAACCCAAACTCAACTTCTGGAACATAATTAGAGCTTTATCCAATAACTCCGAGACAGCAAAGGAGAACGCAGAGCTGACTGCAAGTCATTTGGCACAGGATGGGAAGCTGGCAAAAGCAGGAGGTACTAATAGGAAGTGTTAAGTGGCTTTGTGCCAAATCATAGGAATCCATTACAATTTTCATTAGAAAAAAAGAGTTCAAGAGATAAGATCGTGGAAAACAAAAGCAAGATACTTTAAATGCTTCCTGTAATTTTTGCTGGGTAGGTAAAAAATTAATTTGTGGCCAAAAGATACTACATCTGTTTTCCTGTGGTTCCCACTGCTGACTAGAAAATACAAACTCCTGTTCTGAAGAGCAGATGACCTGATTAAAGAGTGGCAGATTTCTCCTTTTTTGAAAATGGAGATGCTTAATGATACAAACCAGATCAACTTCACCAGCTGCCTATGTCCAAGAAACACAGCTCCCTTCAGTAAGTATTTCTGGAAACAAGAATGATCTCTGCTGAGTCTTGAATCCAATGCAAGCTGAGCACTTCAGAGATGCCCTTGTTTCCCAGGCAGCAAGAACAAAAGCTGTGACCAAAGATGAACAAAAAAAAAAAATTCTCCATATTAAGTATCCAACTTGAAGCTTATGAAGTTAGGAAGGGCATCAGGAGCTAAAAGCTTGTGGAGGAAAAAGGCAGCTTCAGAGAGGGCTAAGAGAGGTCTCACCCATGAGCTACAAGCGGTCCATTAAAGTCAGACAAGAAGCCTCCTACTCGAGGAAGGCAGTTAAGAACAAGGGTCTGTTCTAAAAGTCTCTGATGCCCTTTTATGGACAAGTGCTCAGCCTGTGGAGAGGCCACTTGTGTGTGTACACACTAACATTTCTGAGGCAAGATAATAAAAACTAATGGTACCTATGTGCAAGAATATCCACAGCGAGAAGGTACGACACGGACAAGCACTGAGATGAGAAACACTGTGTTCGCCTGTTTTACTGGAGGAACTATTTGGGATTGGTTTAAGTAGTAAATAGAGAGATTATTTAAGTAAATCTACCAGAGAGATTAACTAATTATAGTAATTCCTTCCTAACGTAAGGTTTAGAATTGATTCAAAAAAAAAAAAAAAAAAAAAAAAAACAGAATTTAACTAGATGAAAACCAGACTGATATTTAAAAGATTAAGTCAACACATCAGTAATTCTTTCTCTGCCCTTCTCCCTCATTCTGTTCTCTGTTAGATATTCTGTACATTTGCAATCTTTTGTACATCCTCGATTTGGAGGCAAACTTTCACCTCTATTGGAACTCCAGATGCACTTACTCAGGAGTTGTCTGTATACTGGAGTGCATTTCATGCCGAGTGAGGAAGAGCAGAATACTGTTGCCTCTTCTTGCAGCTGTTAGACAACATTTTGTGTACTAGTCTCAGCATCAGGAGATAGTTTTGTGAGCCAGAGCTGCTGTTCTCACTACCTCCCAACAACATAAGCTTTCCAGAATACTCCTGGAAAAGTTTCCTAGCAAGCCCTGAATGGTATATCAGGCTGCTAAATGATCACATGGAGGACTCATTTCAGTTGAAAGCATGTCAGGTGGCACTGCTATGAAATGAAACCTATTCTGGAAGGAGGGGGAGTAAAAATCCCATCAAAACAGAAAAGCATCAAAACTAGCAGACTATTACCTCTGTGTTTGAGAAGTTAAGATGCATTAGAATGCACACACACAATTTATATACACATTATAATAAATATACAACTTTTCTATACAACATAGATTATGTATAAACATGTTTTATATAAGTATTTCTATATAAATAACTATATAAACGTGAACAGAAAATCAGCTTTGACTTGGGCAAGTGCAAAGCCTGGTTAGAAGCACAATTCGAGTCGCATCAATGACGCACAGGACGCCATCTAGTGGCTCGACTGAGGAACCGCACGATTGTTTTCAGTTCTTGCTTTGCGGCTCTTAAGAAAAAACTTGTTGGTTTGTTGGTTTGGGTTTTTTTTTGTTTGTTTTTTTTGGGGGGTGGGTGTGTTTGTTTTTTGTTTTGGGGTTTTCTTCCCCTGTTTAGGATTTTTTGTAGTTTGGGGTTTTTTTGTTGTTTTGTTTGTTGTTTGGTTTGGGATTTTCTTTCTTTGTTAATTGATGTTTTCTTCAAGTTGTGTTTGGGGAGGGAGAGTTTATTAAAAGATAATATAAGGAGTAAGCTCATCCCATGGCATGAGTTTGGGCACACAAACCAAGATAGTAGCTTAAAGAGTAAACAAGAAAAACTTGCGTGGCCCTGTGAAGAAAAACTCTATGTGGAAGGAGAGGGGACCTTCTGTCCTGTGAGCAGGAGGTTTGACTGAACCACTATATTCAAAGTTAACTATGGCAAATAATGCAAACACATTTCCTCCCAAGTCATGTCTAGCACTGTGTTTTAGACACATCATAGAGTGAAACTTCAGGAACGGGAGACAGAATCATAGAATCATTTAGGCTGAAAATACCTTTAAAATCATCAAGTCCAACCACGACATATTCTGATAAAGCTCAAGCTATGCAAGCTGATCCAAGATTGCTTTTACGCAACAAGGATGAAAAACTTCATTAATGCCACTTCTTAACTATCCCACTTCTCGTGAAGCCCTATGAACTTGCTCTAATTCTGAGCAGAGGCAATCTTAAAGAAGCCATTTAAGGTTCTGGAACAAATGCACTGCACCTCAGTCACCACAGCTGAATGAAATCACAGTGAATACATAGAGATCATGTAGATTCCCAAGAATACTTGCAAGGATGGCACGCCAAGATGAAGGCTCCCTCCCTTTACATTAGCCTACACTGCACTGCTAGCACAATTCAATTCCAGAATGGACTACAAAAACGCTCCCTGTAGCCTGGACACAAGTCCACGCTACAGCTTACAGCAAGCCTGAGCACATCCATGTATTCCCAGCCTGTGTTTTGTATCACCTTATTCTTCACGGACTCATGGCTGTCAGACAGGCAAGTTGTTTACTAGAAAATGACCAAGACAAGATCTGTAGAAAAATCTGAGCCCCCTTTAACACACTGACCATGTTCCTAAGGCATCTCGCAGCTGGCAAAAAGCATGCTGTGCTTCAGACTCTCCTGCGCTGCTAAGGGCAGTATAGGCACATTATGTCTTCTGTTCTTGGCTTCTGCCAAGATAACTAGTTTTGAATAAAAGATATTTCTCTACTAAATGCTGGACCAATGCCAAAAATTCATTCACATGAACTACAGAACATACCAGATGGTAAAATCTTTGTTACAATCCACTTGGGCTGAATTTAAACAAATCAGTTATAAACAGCCCAAAGCTTAAAGAGGGTTTAGTCAAATGTGAAAACAGCTCACAAAGATTTCTGTTTTTCCCACTGACAGCTTACCATTTTTGCTTCCTCCTGATCTATCACCAAAACCTTGGAGTCTCAGCTTACAAGGAACTTAGAGCAAGGAGTACCAAGTTATTTCAGGAAAATATTTTTGCACAATAAAGCAGCATGCTTTAATAACACAATTATTTCTAAATATAAACATGGCAGTAGTGCCACCAGTAGTTTTCAGACATAAAAGTACCTTCCTGCCTCCCCCCAAACCAACATAAATAAGCCTGAATTTAAGATTAATTTGAATATTTACCAGATTTTCTCTGTCGTCGTCCAAGTAAATCTGTTACTGTTTTGCGGAATAGTTTAGCTTCTTCTTCATTAGCAAAATTAAGACCAACTTGACATGTCTGAAAAACATTAATATTCCCCCACCCATGACTAAGAAAATGTTCAAAGGCTTTCTTAAATGTCTTCTTACACCTTCTGAAGGTATAGTCAGAAAAATAAATCATCACTTGATTTGGAATCAAGTCTTAGTGAAACATTCTGTCTTAGGAATGTCTGTCTACTAATCAAGTTTCTAGAGATTATGGCCAACAAATTTGAGCAAAATCTTGTAGCCTGAAATCAAAGAGGGAAGCAGAAAATTCATGATTTAAGAATACATGATACTTCACAAACATTATCTGCAAGTCAAAACATAATTTCATTAAAGGGAGTTGAAAATAAAAAACTGCATTTCATGCTCTGTCCTATGGATTAAGTTTTCTAGTTGAGATAAAGTAAGTTCTTTTATAAATAAACTTTAAAAGCTTCAATATTGTACTTTTATAAATAATTTATAGGATGAAAAATGATATTATATTATGAAATTAAAACCTTAGTTATAATAAGAGACCACCGTTAAAATAAAAGGCAGTTTAAAATACATATTCAAAGATGTTGAGACTCACATCTCCAGCAAAGGTATGAAAATATCCTCTAGGACTATTATATACAAAGTTAATGTACAGCTCCTGCTCCCACAATAATTTCCCATCCTGAAAAGAAGAAAAAAAAAAAGTATTTTGAAAAACTGAGATGAACTGCAGAGCTTAACTTCTTTTACAACAGAACCTATTAAGCGTTGGAAGCTGCACGGTGTTAGGCATCTACCTTGCTATTAACCAAATGAATGAGCTCAATCAAAGCCAAACTATACTGGAACCTGTGGAAGAGCAAGACTACTCCATCGGGTCACTGTGTTTGGTTCAAATTCTTGGATGTTTTCAAAAAACATCCTTCAAGTTCTACAACCCTGCAACAGGGATACTGGGAGTATTGACCAGTGATAGGAATACAGTGATCGCAGCAATAACAATAAAGTAGTCTTCCACCAGGATGTTATCTCAGGCTTCACTTGGAACAGTTAACTTCAAGGGAACAAAAATCTCACCCTTTTAAGAAGTTTTATATATCTAAATGGCATTATAGTTCAGCACCCAAGAAACAGGTTTCCCACTAAGCCTAATACTCAAATGACCAAATCCCAAAGTCAAATGGAAGCACCAACTGCCAATAACAAATGTGAGAGACTTCAAGCATTGAATGCTGACAGATAACGAGCTGTTCCTGTAAGTAGAGATAATGGGAAGTTTTCCAAAGTCTCAGCAAAGTCAGTAAGACTTACGCTTCTCAGTGTCATTTTTGTTATGAAAGCACACCTTGGACACTTCATCTCATAGTTCCCACTGTCTTGAGTGAAATATTAGAATAGGACAAAGATCTTCAGTATGAATGTATATATTGTAGGGTGAAAAAACCCCACAGCCCTAAACTTGTCTGTACTGCAGTTTTCACATGCACCAACACACCAATCAAAATACTGTTTCCACCCATACAGAAGACAGCATCTATTTTGCTAATATCATCCAAGGTAGACACCCACTAGGATTTTGACAGCTATCTGTATCAGTGACACTATACTAATTCTCACTAGTTTGATTAATCAGATCTGTAGAGGACAGCTTCTGTGAGCTGTAAGAAAATTGTATCTGATATTTATTTAATCTGTAAAAGCTGACATCTATGAAATAATCTAAATTTAGAATACATGAGAAAGTTGTGCTTGCCTATTAATAAGTACTCTAATTCACCACTTAAAGCATAAACATTTCTATGAGTTTGTAGCTACGACAACCTACACATTCAATTCAAAATGGAGAAAGAATATAACCAAGTTTAAAGAGTCTGAAGAAGAAAAAAAAAATGCTTACCTTAATGTCAAATATTCTGATAAAATACGACCTCTGCGGATTGTCCTTTACAAGGCAAGCTACACCACAGCATTTCTTTGACCACATGGCATTGCGATCTGCTGTATATATTTGAACAACTGCTGAAGACATCGTCTAAAAAGAAAAGGTAGCTATTACTTTTATGGTAAAAAAAAAAAAAATAAAAAATCACAAATTCTACATTCCATTGTTTATCAAAGCATCTCTTAATTATTTTTTTTTTTCTTGTCCTAAGCAGCAACTTTGATGATTTTCCAGGTGGTAACACAGTAAAGTTCAAATGACCCCAAATGACTTCTACACTTCAGATTTTCACTTCTATGTAAGATTTAGACAGCTTAAGAACCCAACTGAACTTTTTGTTCTTGCTCATAAAATAAGCAGAGACTTTGCCTGTAAGAGGCAACTATGGTGGTCACACAAAGAAGCCCTACTGTGCAACTACATTTCTTTATGCTCAGTACTTCAAACTGAATAGAAATGCAATACTCAGGCTAGAACTGTAAATTACATAGTGCCTGAAAACACTCCTGGGTACTGGAACACAACTGTCTACATTGCTTAATTGTTCAAATGGCCTCTGGCACGATTATAGCCTATGCCAACTAACAAACTCCTAAAATTCTTGGGCATGGTTTAAAAATTCATATGAGCTAGGCTCGTTCCCAGTTGGCAACCTGAAATTGTCCTGTGTTCAAACTGAGAGATTTTAATAAGAGATTAAAATTATTCCACACCACATTGCTTCTGTCACTGGGAACGTTCCTCAGCATATTTTCTAATATATGTGTGTCCTACCTTAAGAATCTTATGAGGGAATGAAAATTTGAGCCTTTGAAGAGTATTTATTTGGCAACCAAGTCATAAGGACATAAAGCTTAAAGGCTTTGTAATGGGACAGACCAGAGGCTATCTAGCCCAGGATCTACTCTCCAACAGCACCAGATGCCTAGGTAAGAATACAACAGTACACCATTATACTGTGGGAGTCTACCCCCAGCAACTGGCTGGGTGGAGCCAGCATACATGTTTTACAGCACATGTTGGATTCTTCCTTTGTGAATTTATCTCATCACTCTTCAGACCCATGTGAACTTCTGGGCATCACAACACTGGGCAGAATTGTATTTCACAGTTCACTTATGCACTGTGTGTGAATAGTTAGCTATGTTTATCTAAACAGTTGCCACCTGCTAGTTTCAGTTGGCTGCCCCTTCTAGTTCTTACACTAGGAGGTGGTGTAAATGGTTTCATAGTTGCCCCTCCATGCTGCACATGCTTTTATAGATATTTGTCACACTTCTTTGCCCTGTAAGTTCTCCACTGTTTAGGAAGTGATACTAGTTTTAAGTCATTCTTGTACCAAGAAAAAAAAGAAAAAAACCTATCATTCTACACTTTCATTAGTCTTGTCACTCTCACATGGATCTTACCCAGTCCTACTACATCCTTCTTTGATTGGTGATGAGACTTAGGCTGTACAAATTCAGTTTGTAAGCCTTTTGAACACAGGGACACAATAATACTGTTTTCTGTTTTGTTCTCTATTTCTTTCCCTGTAAGTCAAAGATTTTACTTCCTTTTTCACTATGGAACATTAAGCTGATATTTTCATAGATCTGTTAGAGTTCCAAGACTCTTCTCCCTGAATCATATTTGGATTTTTTTTTTTTTTTTTTTTAAATTCAAAAAACCTTCCCATTTTGTTCAAATAGAGTCAAAGTAATATACCAAGACAGCTACTCCTTGGGGAAGTTTTGTAACTTTTGCCCAAGAACTGTGATGTAACTTTCACAAGTCAAGATCTAATTCTGTTCCTCTTTGCAACCATCTCTTCAGTTATCAGACTGACTACTAATCTTTCTGGTAACCTACAGAAAAAGTTAAAGCATGGCTGACTGATGAAAAGAAAGCTTTGCTGTTGCCTCCTCAAATGCTCTACCATTAAATGTAGAGTAAAACCTCTCTCCCTATAACCTACAAAATAATATGAATAATTCAATCATAACTGGACTTGTCAGATGAGTAAAAAGGGACTCTTGAATTATCCATACTATCACAACAAAACAGCTGACATAAGCTGTAGGTATAAGAGATGCCATTTTCCCCCTTACAACAAGCAAAGACTTAATTTTGGGCACAACTGGCAGACTTTGCTCCAAACTTCTGCTAACAGCCTTTTCTTTCATTTCTCCAATATCACCTCATCGTTAAACTGATAATCTTTTAGACACAACAAAAAGGAGCACAGGTGGGCCATTCTACAGTTGTACAAAGGAATCCCGTTCAATCACAGCAACCATCCCACTGTCTGCGCAAGAAGCCTTCTCAAACCCCCAAAACAAGTTCAGCTCCACTAACACCCTCCCCCCCCCCCCCCCCCCCCCCCCCCCCAGCAGGACTACCCACTGAAATGTGTGATCTTGGCAGGAATTACACACCTTAAATTCAAGGCACAGAGGATAGTGACCTGTGTCAAGAAACAGCTCCCTGTGTATTGATTCCTATCATAACTAGCAGCAAAAGCACCAACTGGATTTTCTGGGTAAACCAGTAACTGTTGTCACTCAATGATGATTGCATCTAAAACCCCGAACCAGCACCTATACCAAGAGCAGACAGAAGGATATCACACAAAAGTGTGTCTTCATTCTGCGTAATCACAACAGATTTAATGTACACTTGGATACCCTACGAGTAGAGCTTAATTTACAAGTCAGAGAACAATTTCACTGAATCTCAAGTAGGTGTCATTTTGAGGCCTTCCAAGCTTAGAGTTCAATTACATTTTAACTTATTCATTAGCATTGTGCAAATTCCTAGCGTTGACAGACTGCGATGAGGCTTTCACAAATTCCACTGTTACACCACTGTACTACTTTTATTAAAGGGACAATACAGGAAAAAAATACAAGGTGTATTTTTGGGCAGAGAAGGACAATGAAATCCAACTTTCACTTCAGCCACTATTCATTTTCATCATGCAAAGCAGTGGTGCCATTCAGCTTCTGGAAGACGAGAGGCAAAAATATTTAATCATCCACAGCCTTTAGGAACTTACAAACTTATAAGCGAAAATTAAAACTTGTGAATATATATGAACCATAAACTTCATCTACTGCTATTCATTATAAATCCTAGCTACGTAAATTAAATTAAAAAAAAAAAATCAACTTTAATTGCAGAATTGCCGCAACTGAGAACATTTATGCAAATACCATAATTTCAATATTCTACTGCATTTTCTGAATGAGCATCCACTTTTGTCTACTTTGAAGCCAATTAATACACCCAGCTCAGTTTCTCACAGCATTCTTGAGGAGAATGTTATATTTAAAAGTATGGAGTCTTTAAAATTATATGTAAATATTTCTTCACAAGAGGTCATGCCATGGATTTTACAGACAGAATTGAATAGGCCTGCCATTAAATACTCAACATAATTAGTGCATTTTTTTCTGAGATGCAGTAAATTGGTACCTAATACCTTATGACTGTATTTTCAGGAGGAGGATTTTGAAGTTGGCAGTACTGCTTTGTTTAACAGTTTTAGCAATGACCTTGTCCTTCTTATGCATCTGTGTATTTGGAAAAGATGCATAGGGGAAGAAAGTAAGCCCACCAAAAACTGATGGGTCATGGAGATCATAGAATCATAGAATTGTCAAGGTTAGAAAAGACCCTTAAGATCATCGAGTCCAACCATTAACCCATCACTGCCAAGTCCATCTATACCATGCCATCAAACACCGCATCTATCCGTTCTTTAAACACCTTTAGGGATGGAGACTCAACCACTTCCCTGGGCAGCCTGTTCTAATGCCTGACCACCCTTTCGGTGAAGAAGTTTTTCCTAATATCTAACCTAAACCTCCCCTGGAGCAGCTTGAGGCCATTTCCTCTTGTTCTATCACTTGTTACTAGGGAGAAGAGACTGACCCCCACCTCGCTACAACCTCCTTTCAGGTAGTTGTAGAGAGCAAAGATGAGACTCAAACCCCCACAGTTCCCTTTACTTTTTCCACAATCAACCTCCGGCCGGAGGACATACCATTGATTCAAGAGACTTGTCACACCCTTCAAACTGATGAGCTATGAAGCAGTAAGTCTGGTGGTGTCAGCTATATGCTGGTTGCCTCACTGGCAGAGCTGGTCTTATCCTTGGACACACATACTACAGGATACGTGGTGTCAACAAAAGGCTCATGAAAGCACTTTCTGCCTGCAAAAGGTAGCTACAACTAATCACTGCACATTCGCAGAAATGTGATTGCAGCAGCCACTGATAGTTTGCAACTGGGCAGCAGATAACTATGTACTTGGACCAGCTTCCAGTGTGAACATTTGCTGCAGTAGCCTGTCAAGTTAATGACTTGCTCTAACTCTGTTTCTCAGAAACAGTACAACAAGCTAACACAGACAGTGTCACATCTTATTGCAAGAAAGAGCCACCACACTAGATTGCTTATGGTTGACATGGATTGTGAAAAGCTATGAAATTACAAGAGACTACAGACATTAAAACATAGTGGGCTAAACGACACAACAAAAAGCAGAAGCAAGATTAAGGCTGTAAGAGGACGTTTAGCCACCTCAGTATACACCAGAACAGAAAGCATTTCAAGGCCCATCGGGGTGGCTTTTACAGTGCTCATGTACAGCTAACAACTGCCTGTGGTGCAAAGATCAAAGACTCATAACATAACTTTGGTTGGATGTGACCTCTTTAAGTCTTCCAAGTCCAGCCTCCTGCTCCCAGCAGGGGTAATTAAAAGCCTACAGTTCAAGTTGCTCAAGGTCCTGTCCAGTTAAGTTTAAAGGCTGCAAATCGCCTCTGGGGAACCTGTTCCAGTGTTTAATCACTCCCATTTTAGTGCTTGTAAAAATGCAACTAAGTGTAATGTACTCTTCTAATGGTTCAGTATTGCTACATGTTACATGTTGACAGTACTACTGAAGACACCCTAGCAGTGATTTTCAATCTTTTTCCAATTTTAAGAGTCACGGGTTTTCCAAGAAAGGAGCAAACCGCTGCGCAAGTATGCAATTTAATCGCACGTCACAGGCTTGCTTTTCTTAGTTATCCTTCTCAGCCCCTAGAAGTATCTTACAAATAAAACTGGAGGAAAAAATGACCTTGCCCTGTAATGTAAGAATACAAGTAGTAGCAGTTGTTTCCAAGCAGAATAATCTCTAAAAAAAAAAAAAAAAAACAACACCATGCTGATATAATGCCTGTAGCTTCTTCATGAAGTCAGTCTGAAGACATTTGGCCTAAAAGTCACAGTGAACAC
>KL254715.1:0-10222 GCA_000699545.1 Podiceps cristatus | reverse complement strand
TGACACCTTCGTCTGAAGGACCACAAGCATTATGGCCCCAGTCAGTAACGATAACAGAAGAATAAGTACAACAGATGCATCTGACTCCTTTTAGCCTTTTCCCCCTTAAAAAAGTGAATCAGGCTATTTATCGTTACTGCATCTTATACAAAAACAGAGCATGATGATATGGTCTCAATAGTACACTTTTCTATAGATAAAAATACCTTTCAAGGAGTCCACAATATTTTGATTACGAAATTAGATTTTAGTAAGATAGATTTTGCAACTCTTAGTCTGTCTTCTAATTTATGTCTTTGCAGCAGGTTGCCTCCAGAATCTTCACAAATGAGTCCAACATGTGACATTGTTCATCCAGCGGGGATTTAGATATTTTCTTATTTGCAATTTGGGTAAACTGTACTTCAATTTTTAAAGCTATTATAGCTGTTAATGATATATTTAACAAATCACTAATAATCTTATTTTTAAAGACAATCATGTATTGCAAAAAAGTTATCTTCAGATGCTACAGACAGAATTTTCAACTAGTTTCCCATAGAAAGAAGAAATACAGAACTTCATAAGTTTGCTGGCAGATTTCAACAAGTTAAGCAGATGGAAACAATCTTCTAATTTTAATGCCATTTACAGGACATTATTTTCAAAACACAGACTGATTGCTCCACAGACAGGAAAACTAAAGCAAGATTTCACATTATTTGACAGAACTGACATAAGAAAGCGTTTTGTAAATACCCAATCACATGAGAAAAGCTTTATTTGGTGCAAGTTGAAAAATTACTCAACTGAAAACAGAGGCCTCACCAGTTCTACTGCTTGTGAAATTATTTGCTACAATCACCAATAGTATTTAATTTTAAGCTTAAAGCTTGCTTTTCATTTCTTAATTTCCCATGATTGCCCACTGATTTAAAAATGCACTATGCATAGACACCAAGAAACTATTTTTTTTCCACCTATACACAAAGTTAGGCTATGTTAAAAATAAAGCCACTGCTTAAGAGATACTGCCTTTTTCTTATTTGAAGGGACAAGGAAGTTTTTCTGAAATAGCAAAAAGCCACTTTAAATATTTCCTATAATTTCTGAAGCATGGGGGTCTTAATTGAAGTTAAAACAATTCCACATAACACATAGCCCAAACCATTTAAGGGATCAAGAGAACAAAACTAATTTAAAAAAAAACAAAAACAAAACCACCAAAAGAACCCAAACCCTAACATCCAAGAACAGATTCTCTGCCTTGTTCTGATCAGCACACAAGTCAGCTGCAATATCCCCACTTAAGATATTTTACTGGTGTGGGGATCATACCAGTGATCACTAAGTGATTTTAAAACAAAAAACGGATGAAATCAGGGACTGCTGTTTAACAAATCTAAACTATAAAAATCCTTGTCCAGACTTAAGTCTGCAGTTGTCTAGTAAAGCAACCCTTCACTCCCAATCCTTGGTCAGCCAGTCACAGAGAGCTCACATTTTTCAGAGTGTCTTCAGATACAAGTTCATTTACATTTCCAGTACCCCCCAAAACCCTCCGGTTCAGCTAGAACTGGCCAACTCCTTTTCAAACACTCGTTGCTCAACTGTGGATCACAAAAGACCAACAATTAAAATGTGGGTAAACAGCATAGCATATAAACGCAAATCAAACAGCACATGATTAATTAAGAGAGAGACACTTTTATCAGACACAGAATAAAGATATTTTTAAATCCTACAACGTCAGTTCAGACAACACATGCTAGACTTCAGCCTTCCAGAGATATGACATAACCATAACCACAAGCACGCTCCTGATTATAATATTCCAAGCTGGTGTATCTCAGTTCAGCAGATCATTTACCAGATGACATATCCAACCTGGGGTTTTCAGTGATGAGCAAACCCAACACTGTCACTTCCTGTTTACCTGCACAGCATCATGAGTAGCTTACTCTGCTGTGCCTCACAGCTTAACTCTGCTGAAATCTTGGCTGGCCAGAAAGCAGCACATTCATGACAACACAGTTATTTGTGTTCTGTTGTTAAAGCTACATATTTAGTAACTTTCAGAGCAGAAGAAAGTGCTGCACATAGGCCATCCACAAATTTACTCCAGACAGTAAGACAGTGACAAAAAAATCCCAGAACAGAAGAAAGACATTTTGTCTTGCAGTTCCACTCCCACCCCCAGCCTCCCAAGACACTCACAATCAAGACATATAAGACTGTTCTTTTTTGAATCTCTGACATTTCATCTAAAAATTCCCTAAGTCTACCTTTCTATTTTGAGCTGTTTCAAATTAATGAAGACTCCCAAGACCAGGATGATCCTTACACAAATAAAGGACTGTACACGTATGTAATTTACCTGGTTCTCAAAATTAAGTTTCACGGTCATACACAGACATTGGAGATTGGTGTTTCAAGCCATCCAGATTCAAGCCAAAAATCATGAGCTTCATGCAACCCATGGGATAAAATTGGAGCTCGAATCTGTTTTGTCCTGTTCCACTGCCTATTCAGCTATAAGGGAAACCAGCTCCTCCGACTCAACACTGTCTCCTACCAGCACTCCATTGCCTTCGTGCACTAAAGTCCACTTCTTCAGCCTGCACCAACCTTTCCCCACGCAATGTTTTTCCAGATGCTACATACTAGTTCCGTATTTAATGCAGATTCTTATAAGTAAATCCTCATACCCACTTTGAACATGAGAGTGCTTTAAGAAAGTGTTACAATTGAGATCCTTATCCATAAAAAGAAAAAAAGATCTGGTTGGGGTCTTTTTTAAGTTAGGCCTACTATAGTTCTTTACAGACCCATTTAACACTATACATATCATCATGTCCACAAATAAAAAGTCTTCAGAACAATGGTTAAATTAAAGAAAGGATGTGAAATATAAGCCTCAGGAATTCCTCAATTATCCCAGCTCTGAATACTCATTAGTGAGCCCCTGAAAATGCTATTTAGCATCTACTGGTACTCCCAGGTCCGGATCCAAAATTAAAATAAAAATAAAAAATGAATATTTGCTTTGCAGAGGTGAGGTTTAGGTGAACTTTTCTTATGATCTTTACACTTGACAGAAAATAATAAGGAATTTTGACTTCAGATACTTTGAGAACACTGAAATAAAACAAATAGTTTTAAAATTTAAAAAAACCCTTTTATAAGAAAACATTAACTTCATGCCAACATAAAACAAAGAACTCCCTTCAAAAATATTAACACATTTGAGAAAATGCTATTAAAAGTAAAACCTTTTTGAATAATAGCCAGCAACTGGTCTCGCAACTGTGTATATTTGTGTCCTGTCCCATAAAGCAGACTCAATCCACTTACATAAAGGTACTTAGAGCTGCAAACCCCCCTCACACTTTCACTGTGCCACAACTCAACATGTTTTAATTCCTCCTTCAGCAATTCATGTTTGAACAGAACAGTTATGATAATTCAAGTCAGATATAAGGAAACTCACAGCTGTACATAAGATTTTTTTTATACCAGTAACTGAGTCTGCTATGAAAGAAAAGTTATTCCCAGCTATAAGTTTTAAAAAAGTGGGTATCTTAATGCTATTTTCCCCCCCCCATAGTATATAGTAGTTATACAATCACTGGCCATATTCAAAGCTTATTCCAGGTATACAACACTAAAAGCTCTTTCGGAGGAGAAGACGTACCCAATAGTGAAAGCATCAGCTGAATGTTTGGGAGACTGCTATTTTTCATTTAGTTCTGGCAACAGCCTGTTGCATGTCTGCATTTATTCTACCCTCATGCCTCAGTTTCCTTATCTGTAACACAGATATAGACCTCTACCTCTATAAAGTGCCTTGAGAACTACTGATGGTAGGGGAGAAATAATTATGCTGTCACAGACAGAAATCCATTATTTTTGGGGGGTGGGGCGGGGGTGTTTACATTATCTTCTCTGTTAATAGCAAAGGTTAAAACAGTTTAATTTCCACATCACAGGCATTAGTTTCCTCCCCAGTGCACGAATATTAATTACTACTTGATAGCCTGGTCACTGTTGTCTGTTTTAGAATGTCCTAAACATGCTATAAGCATGAGGATAAGGAAATAGAGATATTTTACCATGTGGGATGTCCCTTGAGTAAAGTAACTGTTAGCTATAATAAATGTCACAATTGTCACTGCCTGTACAAGCTCCTTCTTTATAGGCCCAAAGCACTGCATTTACCAACGTCCCGTGGAGGCCAAAAGCCGCTTAAATTCACCTGTGCGTAAACAAACTTTAGTAGTTTGGAAGCAGTGTCACAAAATAGTGTTCTTCTGTGGGCAATTCTATGCAAATCTCAGGCTTAAAATTAAGTCACCTATTTCCATTTTAGACAAACCACGGCTGTAAATTCTTTGTAACAAACTTACTAATGCTTTTGTAAGTCATTATCCACTTTTTATACAGTGTATTTAACACTTGATTGTTAAGATGGAAGAATAAAGAGCATAAGGCACATGACTCAAAACTTAATGGCAAAAGGAAAATAGTTTTTATGAAACAAAAGTAGTTTCTCACCTACCCGGCGTTTCTCAGTTGTCTCTCCCATGATAACCCTAACCTCTGAGCAACAAATCCCCCTGGAGTCTTAGGACATAAGGACTGAGAAAATCATGAGGCCATGCACCCCCAAAAAATCTGATGTTGGCATTACCAGAGGAACTAGATAATCACCTGACAAAAGTAACTTTGAAAACTAGGCACAGTCTATCCTAGTTCTGACACAGCCCTTCAACAAGGGCCATCATCACCCCATACATCCAGGTTCTTTTACAATGAATTAAGACTACATAACAAAAAATGCTAGAGAGAGTTTAGTTTAGCTTTTGGCATTACTACTTATGCCTCTTAGAAACTGCATTAAGAGCTTGCCTTCAGTGATCTCCTGTGGCATGGGCTCTGCAGCTCAAGATTTTTGTTTGAACTCTGAAGCCCCTATTACAATCCTTCAAATTACTACTATGTAAGAAAAGCTCTGCTATACAATTTGTATTTCTGTTACACTCCCCCCTGGGATTATCTAAATGAACAGTACAAAGGTAATACTTGAGCATAGTTTATCAATAACAAAAACACTTAAGGAAAGAAATTGCTGAGTTCACAATACTCAATTTCCAAGGTGAAAAAAGACATGAATACAACTGACCTCTGCCAAGCTAGAAGGCAACTTCAATATAAGTTCAGATGAAAAACAATCTTGAAACTCAGATATCAACAACAGAGTTGACAATTTCCTTTCTGAACTTAACTACCCACTACCCAAAAATAAATGCACAGAGGGCTGCTGCATGGGAAAGCTCCTTCCCTGAAGCCAAAACCCTTTCTCCAAGTCCATAAGGTGCCAGAATGTTACTTACCACAACGCTCTGCTGTGCACAACCACAACAGCAAAAACTGTAAAGAATCTACTAATTCACAGTTAATGATAAAAGTGTTTATTAATACAACAAAAGTATAGAAAGAGGGCTGCAAGATGTATTTGTTTTCCTCTGCACTCAGGACTTCAGTGTCCATGTCCACTCACCAGTTTCCAGTTTAAACCACACAATACTTATTTTTTCCTTCAGTGCAGACCTAGTAGTACAACTTCACATAGCGGTTCTAATGAGCAACCATAGGTAGAACTGAGGAACAGAGCCAGGGATACATTTCTCAATCTTTTATTCTTAAATATTCATATGTTTGGCTGGGTCAGAACAACAGCATCCCCACAAAAAAAAAAAAAAAAGATGATAATTAGTTTTCCAGTACTGCTGTGCTCCTGTTCATAACTTATGAACATTGCTCAGCAACAACAACAAATACGCTACAAGTTAAAAGTATCTACCAGCCTGAATTTACAGATAATACAAACATTATTTCACTCTACTTACAGCCATACTAGGACTAGACCTTGTGTGAGAAACAAAGCTTATAATAACAGAAATCAGTATTTATTAGATCAATACAAGGGTTTAGAATCCATAAAGTCAAGCCAATATAATTTTAACATGAACACAGTAGTTTAAGATATTTTAAAAACTCTTAGGACAGAAAATATTTGTTTCAAAGAACATTTAGAAGAAACATCAGGTCTGAAACTGCCCTTTACTCTTTTTGGTGAGTATTGTCTGAATTAATGAAATACAGCAAGTTGATCCAAAATAATAACTTTAATGAAGAAGATCTTAAGATAACTTTGCTTTTGATCCCAGTGAAAATGAAATACTGAAAACAATCAATCTGCACTGCACTGTCAGCCTAATCAGCCAGTATCATTAATCAAATCAAGCATCAGATTTGAAGCATTACATGCTTCAGTTTCTGAACTACTTTTCTGCAAGTCTCTAAGTCTGTTCTGGAGCTGACAGCGATGCTAACGTGCTCAGTGTCACTGGTTCTTGCTGCTTGGGAGGCAACAGTGAGGCAACAGCCTTACTGTTAGGTCAAGTGTTTGTCACTTTTTTGAAAACCTCCACTTATGCAATGATAAATTACAGTACTTTAATGACAGTATAAAGACAGCAAGTACATTATTACACCACACTAACAGAATAAAAATGTTCATTAATACTGGATGCAACCATTAAACAGAAAAAATAAAAGGTTATTAATGAGATACAGATTTTTTTTTTTTCAGATGTGTAACACCTTTGGAAATGAGATATCCCTCCATAAGGGCACTGATGCAACTTAAACCCCAATGACTGAAAGAAGGTACCTCTTCTTGTCAAAGCAGACACTGGGTTTCCAGTTTTTGTATGGATGTTCCTCTCCTTTGTGATCAACTAACTACACCAATTGCTCCAAGCCACCTGGACAGCCTCAATCTGTTAACATAAAACCAGAAGGCTCTTCATGTTGAGTATATGAAAGAGAATATCAGTCCCAGGAGTATGCAGTTTAGAGAAAACAAGCTGATTACTCGATTAACACAGAGTTCAAGAAAAATGACACTGTACTCAAATGACTTTATATGAGTACAGAAATAGGATATCTCTTCCAGTCTCCTGGAAGAAAATCACAGGAATGGGACCTACGTAATAGCAATGTATTAATAGGTTACTAGAGGTTCTGCATGGCAAATTTAAAGTCTGCATAACTAGCTCCTCAAAAGATCTAGGAATTGAATTGTTTGCCAAAAACTTCAACACTGTGGTACAAACACCAATGATCTTCCTACAGGAAGATGGTGACGGGGGTGTGTCAGTAACACAGCTAGACCTTGACCAAGCCTAGGGGGAAAAAAAAAAAAAAAAAAAAAAGTCCTGATTTCTTTGTAGTTCAGAATTCAGTCCTGGGCACATGGACTATTTATAGAAGATGAAGCTGATTTACAGAATAAACTGCAAGGCTAGCCAACTAACCAACTTAAACGATGAAAGTGTCCCATAGAACATTTGTTATTCAAAAGTGCAGCCTTCAGAAGAAGGCCTCTGGCATCCACCATGTGGTGTGCAATATGATACAAAACTTCAGAGTTTTATATTAGCTGATATGGAACTAAGATCTCTACATCTGCCAATACCCATGTAAAAACTTCAGTTCTGTAACAAACACTACATTCCTCTGAGGAATCCCAGAGTCAAAGAAATGACATGTCAATCACCTCACTTCAGGACCAGGTTACTCTGACAAACCAGGGCACCATGCTACACTTCAACAAAGTGCCCAAAGCATCTTAAGTGAAAAACCAACCTTGATAATGCATGACAGACATCCTTATTTATGGCTAGTTTGTTTATTTGGACTAAACCAACTACGCAATCGTCTTCGCTAATTCAGACTTGCATCATAGTGGTACTGTTTGTAAGTGGGGACCTTGGAGAAGAAGTTATTTCCACTGATATAGATATTGGTACTGCGCCATTTTACTGCTAGAGCAATTATCGCAGCCAGAATTGACATGCAAGTCACCATCCTGAAATTAAGACTAAAAGCACTCAGCTTCTAATTCCACGATGAATGTTACCTCCCTTCTGTTCTGAGGCAAAGACTACCTGCTGTGAGAGAACTGTTTGTGCAGCACCAGGCATCACCAGGGGTCCAGTTCCTGCCACTACTGAATTATAAAAGTAGACACTGGGAAAAAATATGGCTTAAGGGGGAAGAGGAGATGACAGGACACTAGAGGGGAAAAAAAAAAAAAAAAAAAGAAAAAAAAAAAAAACCACAAAAACCAAACAACACAAGACCCACAAAAAAACCCCCAAAACTTCAGGTAAGCGTCTACAGGACTGAGGTATCTAAACACTATTTAACAGAACTAGTAGAAGACAGAACTTAAACAGTTCCTGAGCTCACACCTTTACATCCCAGACAGAATGCAATTATTAAGGCAAGATGCCAGAACAGAGCATGTGATGATTAAACTAACATTAATTACACTCCCTAGAACTGCCTCTGGAGCTCAAGTGGGAAACCAATTGTTGTGTCTGAACTGACAGAAACCTGCTAAATTGCTCCAAAATGCAGCTGCGTGGAAGATTCCAAGAGACCTCAGTACGTCCCTGGAGTCTCTGAAGACACGCACAACTTTTCTTAAATTACTAACAAACTACTTATCAGAAAAGAAAGCTCTAGACAGGAATTAGTTTTCTTGGTAGGCCAGTGCTCTGTAATCAAGAAGTGCAGTAAGCAAAATGCAGCAGGCCTTAAGTTCACCCCTGCCGTACCTAATGCAGTCTGTAGAAGCACGGCTACAAGTTAGCCAGATCTCCTTACTGGAAGGGAAAATTTTCTGATTCCAGGAGGAAAAAAAAAAAAAAAAAAAAAAAAAAAAGAGGACCAGGAGTGTTATGAGCTTGTGTTCACAGTATGTCAGATGCACTTGATAATTTGTCTACTGCAGTAGGTTGCTACATAAACACTTTCATCTGCCGGAAATTTCTAGTCACCTGCATCTTCTCAGGTTTCCAAAAGCAATTTCTAGGAGGAGAGAAACAAGACTGATTTTTTTTGCTGGCAGGAAAACCAGGTTTGACTCTGTCTGGCATCAGAGAGGACATTTATGAGAACAGCAGCAGAGCTGACCCTTATTCAGTGATGTACGTGCTACTGAAAAGGCTACAGCAGATAGCTCACTTCTGTCTCTGCATCCACAGCACTACAGTTGCTTTTGTCTTCTGGTAGCTTTTACTAGTTGTGCAAGTATTAGTAACTAGGACCAGAAGCACTTTCTGGATCTGATGGCAAGTGGTACTGCAGAATGTACATCTGCACAGAGGAACTCCTCCTCCTCCCATCACAACACAAACTGGGTAAAGATGGCCCTACCCATACCGTCTATTAGGAGCTGTGTTCACACCATCCTATTCAAAGCCACAATCATTAATTTGGGTGAGTACTAGCTAGCATTACCCAAACCTATGCCAGGAAGCGTGCCAGCAAATTAAACACCAAGGACAGTCACAGAACAATGCATGAGCTCACGCTACTGCCCCACTTCAGTTTGTTAGCATCAATATATTAGCACAGCTAGCTGACAGACCAGAGGTGAAAGAAAGGACACGATGCATCCTTCTGCCACTAAGCCTCAATGTATCCTGGGTGGGTATCTCACATTTTGAGCCTGTCATTTCTGGTTCTTGGGGATAGAAAGGCATGGTCCAGACAGCTTTAGGCCAGTGTGAGGGATGGATCTCTTGGTTACACAGTGGGAAGCTTGGAGCAGCAGCAGAAACACTTGTTCAATAAGCAACCCTCATCTAAACAATATAAACAGAGAGCAGAGGAACAGACAGGATTTGCTGTCTACAGGCAGCAATGGCCGGAGATGTTCAGAGAGACTGCTAAGGAAAAGTCTCGATGAACAACTGAAGCACCCAGACGTCCTAAAACCACAAAAAGATGAAGTGAAAACCATGACAAGGAATAAATAAGATCTACATCTCCTTAGAGAAACATTTAGCACCAAATACACCATTCATCCTATGAAACAAAAAAGCCTGTAATGCAACCAGGTGCATTACATCTTGTATGTGCTTGAACTAAGGCAAGGAAGCTCATGCTCTGTGCAGAGCTATAGACACAGTAACAGTCTCTCAAGTATATAAATACTGTCATCTGTGCTGGGTTTGCATGGCAAGGTTTTGGTCATAGTGGGGCTGCAGGGGTGGCTTCTGTGGGAAGCTGCTAGAAGCTGCTCTATTCCAACAGAGACAACACCAGCTGGCTCCAACACGGACCCTGGCCACTGAGCACATCAGTGATGGTGGCAGCACCTCTG